>VZQC01003683.1:95481-200461 GCA_009823505.1 Rhizomys pruinosus | reverse complement strand
GCTGCTTAAATACCTATATATCTAATTGCTTGTGCTTCATTAGTAGGATCGAAAGGTTACTCCTGGACAAACTGTCAGCCCATGAAAGGAAACAGCCAGAATTGACCAGAGTCCAAGTCAACAGCTCCAGAGAGAGTGGACTGTTTTACTTCTCATCCACCTGTGCCCCTTCTCTAAGCCTAGGGAACAATCTGCGGAAGAGGGGGCGTGGTAAAATGTAAAGGCTGTGATTGGGGTGAATGGTGAAACTACAGCGATGTAGTCTGGACACTCATTTGATCAACTTGATTGAACAAACTACCTGTCACCCCCCACTGGATGGTGGGGCTGTGGGGATTTGGGCACAACAACCTGCAGATTGGTTTTGCATGAAGGATGTTTGTACTCATGGATTATCACTTATAGCTAAAAAATGAAAAAAAAACAGAGAAAGATGCAAGACAGTTATGGCAGAATACATGATCTGGGATGGGGTGGGGGTGGGGGGAAGGGAAAGGGAAATATGTCTGACCTGAATTGGAAAATGATGTACGAAATGCACAAAGCATCAATAAAAATTAAATAAAAAAAAGAAGATATAAAATTTGAAGAATTATTTATGAAAATATGCAAAATAGGATAATGGAGTTACAAAAACAGGAATGGGGTATCACGAAATCAATGGTGAAATGATAAATGAGGTCCTTTTGTTTTGCTTTGTTGTTGTTTGTTTTGGGTCTCCCTCTAGGCCCAGCTGGCCTCGAAGTCACTATGTGGACAGGTCAGAGTTGCCTTGATCTCACAGGGATCCACCTGCTTTTGCCCCCCTGAGTGTTGGGATTAAAGGCTTTGCACTAAATAAGGTTATGAATTATTAAGATATAATCATAGTATGACTCTAGAAAAATGAGTCAATGGTATAGCTAAAAAATAAGACATTTACGAACTATGTATCTAAACCATATTTTCACTAATAATATGAAATATAAATATAGACATACTGACTAATAGATCAAGCTATTTTGCTAATTTGTATCATGTCTTTTTCATCTTAATCAGTAAAACAATTACTTGAGTTTCTTGAAATAAAATAAAAAACAGACCTGGCATCTTGCTGAGTATAGTCTGTGACTGAAATAATCTACCTGGATAAAGTATTAAAATCTCTGTAAACTGATTATATTCAGAAAAGCATATAAAGCATATATTAACATGTGTTGTCTGAGAGTTCAGACACTGCACTGTAAGATATTTTTCTTAAATATATTGCCACTGTGTTTCATTGTTAAAAACATTTTTCTTTTGCCAGAGCCACATTTATTTGGCAAGTATGTATATGTATATGAATGCTTCCAGAAGTAGGAAGAAACAGGAATTCATAAATTTAGCTTCAAAGCACTTAACTGAACTTACAAACTTCAACACATAAGAGTTGAAATTCTAAGGCAGGTTGAGGCAAAGTTGAAAATACATACTCCCTTTATCTTTTAAGGAAAAAGACAAGTTGTTCAAATAGAAAAATAAAAAATAGAATGAATACAAGTAGATTTATAGTAATTGAAGGGGGAAAAGGAAATTATATTAAATCTATAAAGTGAAGATATTTTATATAAAGTATCATATGTGCTTATGTTTTTTAAATACTTAATGAAACAAATAAAAAGTTTGAAAGATACTATAAATTGTTGAAAATGTAGGATGTTAATCAGTATGTAGAATATAATTAATAAATTTTGACAAAATATTTCAATAATTTTCCATCTTAAATTAACAATGGAGAAAAATTAAATACCAAGAATCAGAAATATGTGTATTAGAAGCTGTGCAGTTGTCAGACACAACACTTGATATTTAATGTTTACAAAGAAACTGGCAACAAATAAAGTATCACTTTTTCATAAAAATTTCTATTTCTGAAGCTATATCTCAAAGTACTGAAATGACAAGTGTCAAGACTGTTTATGTACAATTTTTCAATACTGGATTTTAGGATCACAGGATGAAGACTAGGGTGTAACCAAAGCTGAGAATCTGAAGGGAGAGACAATGTTCATGAATCTGAACTTGCAAAATGTGCCATCAATAAGGCATGGTGAACCCAAGATATCTTTGGGCCACTCTAACTTCCCACCTTACCTCCTGAGGGAAAAAAAATAAACATATAAATGAGTAATAAAATGCAAATATATCTTGGTGCTAAGCAGTCAGAGGCGCTTTTAACCTCTAGACCATCTCTCCAGGCTTGACACTTTTATTCTTTAACCATTTAGAAAGAAAAAGAGTGTCAGGCCAAAGAGAGCACAACCACTTGCTATGAATGTTGCCTCATTGTAGGTCTCTAACAATTGTTAGAAATAATTTTCACAAAAGTATTTTAACTATAATGAAAAATTAAGCATAGGAGATAAGACCCAAGAGAAAATCAGTAAAAAATCAGATAACAGAGACAGAAGTTGAAAACTCTAGGTATCAAAACAAATATAGACTACAAAATAACTGTGATTACCCTATTATGTTTAAGGCATTACAATCACAGTGTCTATAGGAATCATAACTTATCATGAAGAATCCTTTTTTGGGGGGGGTTCTTTTAGAGACAGAGTTTCTCTGTAGCCCCAGCTGGCCTGGAACTCATAGATATCCACCTCCTTCCATTTCCTGAGTGCTGGGATTAAAGGTGGTGCGACAACCCAATCTCATCTGTTGAATCCTATATATTTGAGAAATTATTAGCTAGATTTAGAAGTGAAAAGTTACAGTAATTGAAATTTCCAACTTAATACACAAATTTTCCAGCAGCTTACAGGTTTATGCTCTGAAAGATTTCATAAAAACTTCCCCAGGACACAGAAGATAAGGAGACATGGAGAGAGAGAGAGAGAGAGAGAGAGAGAGAGAGAGAGAGAGAGAGAGAGAGATGAATATTGAAATTGAAATTGAGGACTGAGTTGGAAATTAAAGAATTCACAGAGATTTCTCATATGTAATGGTTAAAGAGATAATTACTGATATTTTCTAATATGATGCCCTTAAGCAACCACCAACACCATAGAACAATGATATTAGTGTATTGCAGGGGACATACAGGATGAGAGAAATATTTGAATAAGTAAACAGAATACAGAGGGCTATGCTTTTTAACATGGATAGCCTCAGCTAGTCAATGGAAGACTGGAGCAGACCTGACTAAGGGATTCCCCTCTGTCCACGTGCTTTAGCAACAACAGGAGGCCCCTGTATTTGGATTTGTACTGAAGGTCTGAATTCTTTTTTTTTTTTTTTTTCTTGAATCTGCCAGCTTTTGAACTAAAATATACCACTGGTACTTGCAGATCTCCAGCTTGACAGCTGCAGATCTTGAGATGTCTGGGCTCCTGTAATCATGAGATGTGTAATTGTGTGAGCCAATTTCTTTTGATAAATCCTCTTATGGATGGACAGATAGTTAATCTTACATTCAAAGCACTGAGGAACACAGATGGCACAATGGTCTTATGGATCTTCCCTGAACATCTCTTTGCATTTCTGTTGCCTGGAAAGCAACCCTTCCTCCTCTCCAGCTTCCTGAACTCAGTGGATGTGGTTTCCTCTCAGGTAACACATTATATCTTTTGCTTCCTGAGCCCACCTGTCCTTTGTTTCTTGGATATGATTCCCTAGCATGTCCTTAACTTTATATAAGTACATATAAAAAAGATTAAAGTATGGGGATGATCTCTAATAGAATCATGCAATATTAGTACGCCTGTACTATGTACCTTGAAACATGTTAAAAATGTTTAACATTGATTATTGTATTAATCCTCAGAATTATACATACTTCATAGGCTGCAACCATTTGATTTTAGAATTGAAGAAAGGAAGACTGAATGTTTGAGTAAATTGATAGAGGTCACAGAGCACATAAAAGACAAAGCTAGGATTGATGACAGCTTTTGTTAATCTTGAGCATATACTCTTAAAGCCTATATGGCTAAAGTGTCTTTTTAAAATTTAGCATAATGGAAAAATTAGGATAATGGGATTATAACAATGATACATTCTTGGGACATAGTCTTCATATCTCACCTAGATTTCATGATGACCTTTTCCTGTTAATTGTCAAAATGATCCCCATGATGATAGCAGGGAGGAGAAGCTGACATTGGACTCCCTTGAGTCCAATGATGAGGGAGGGACTTTCCCGAGGCAGCTCTGCTGCCAAGCTTGCTTGGGACTAGAAGCAACCAGGGAGGGTTCTGAGAAGATAAATATGCAAGAGGCTGCTACCCATACCTGACTTTTCTTTACCGTAGGAGAGGAATTTATGTGAGATCCAAATTAAGGATGACTGAAGTTAGCTGGGAACTGCAATGGACTCTTTTCTCAGGGACTAGAATGAATGACTAGAATTGACAGCAGTCAATAAGGTAGGCAGCGGGATATGGCTAGAGAGTTTGACTGCCCGTGAGTTTGTCAAACCAGGAAGCAGAAGAATACTCAAGTGCCATCCTGGAAAGTTCATGCTTCTGTCTACACTGTAAGCCATAATTACAAAGATGGCACAGCAAGAAACACTTGTTCCCAGAGGCCTCATGGGACATCAAGTGGTGGAGCTAGGAATATTTGCTAGGAATTTGAAACTTATGGTTAATTGGGTCTTATAGCTAATGTTGGCAAATAGAGAAAATAAAAACCTCACTAGATAAGAGAAACATTTCTAATGCCCCCAAAATTGGCACTCAGAGTAAAGAAAATAATCTTAGTTATAAAAGAGTGACATTTTCAGGGCTGGAGAGATGGCCTAGTGGTTGAGAGAGCCAACTGCTCTTACAGAGACCCAGGTTCAATTCCCAGCACCCACATGGTGGCAAAGAACTATCTTTAACTCCAGTTCCAGGGGAATCTGATGCCTTCTTCTGATCCCCACGGCTTTGCACAACACGGGTGCACCAACCTACATGCAGACAGTACACTCATACACATAAGAAGTTAAATAAAAAAATTTTTAAAAGAGAGTGACATTTTCTATCCCTGAACATTGTCTATACTGCACCTCTAAAATATCTGCTATTAGTGCTAATTTTATAAAATAAACACATTAATTATAGGGTTGGAGAGTTGGCTTAGTAGTTAAGAGCACTGGCTTCTCTTGCAAAAGACACAGCTTCGATTTCCAGGACACACATGGGAGTTAACAACTGTTAAACAGAGTTCCAAGGGATCTGACTTCCCCTTCTGACATCCTCAGGCATTTCATAGCACAGGTACACTTATATGCATGCAGTCGGTACATTCGTTATTTATAATAATTAAGTTTACATATAGAATTACATTGCTATAAGAACAAGAATATACTTGCAATAGTAGCAATGCATTATGTAAGCCCACTTAATAGATAAGCAGAAAATTCTAGGCTATCTATATTTATAATCACTTATATTCTTATTGGGTATAAAAGTAGCATGCAGCACACATTTAGTCCTAGCACTTGGAAGGCAGAGGCAGGTGGATCTTTGTGAGTTGAAGGCCTGCCTGGTCTGCATAGTGAGCTCCAGGCCACCTGGGACTAAAGGGAGACCCTGTCTTAAAAAGAAAAAAAAAAGTAGCATGCACATTTGCTAGTTAAACTGGTTTTGGTGGCTTAAAGAAATAATCATATGATGAATATAGAGGATTTTACATTTTTCTTCATATATTTTGGTAATTTCAAACTTCCTCAAAGCTTGCATTACTTTGACAAAACACAATGGAGTACATACCATGACCTAGTTAAAAACAGTGCATTTTCTGACACCTCCAGCACTGCATTTTAGTGATATTAACCAGATTCCTATTGAGTGTTTCTTAAGTTCTAGTTGAGGAAACAATATTTTTAAAAAAAATATATATGGTTAAGGGAGGCCCCGTGCAAGTGCTGGAGGACCAGGAGCTAAATTGCCAGCCAGAGCCTCTGGTGGTGAAGGGAAAACGAGTGCCTGGAGGTCCTCAGATGATCCAGCTCAGCTTAGACGGGAAGCGTCTTTATGTCACCACATCGCTGTACAGTGCGTGGGACAAACAGTTTTACCCTGATCTCATCAGGGAAGGCTCTGTGATGCTGCAAATCGATGTGGACACAGTAAATGGAGGGCTAAAGTTGAACCCCAACTTTCTGGTGGACTTTGGAAAAGAGCCCCTTGGCCCAGCCCTGGCTCATGAGCTCCGCTACCCAGCGGGTGACTGCAGTTCTGACATCTGGACCTGAAGTCTTCCCCTTGGAGCCTCACCTCCACATTTTGAGCCCTCTCTTGTGGGGCCTGGCTTTTCCTTGCTCCCTTGGCCCCCCACAAAGGCCACACTAATGCTAGTGAGACTATAGAGTAGCATCTCACCACTGTTGCTTGTCATTCACTGTGGCATTGTTACATGAGCTCTTGGAAGCATCAAATAATAAACTGCTGAACTAATTCTTGGACCACCTTGTCCTGTGTGTGTGTGTGTGTGTGTGTGTGTGTGTGTGTGTGTGTACACATGTGCATGCTTGATTCATCTGCCCCTGACCCTTTCTCTTGTATGGAGATGACCTGAAGGGGACTCCAGGGGGTAGTGTGACTAGTTTATGACAGAGATTCCAACATGATGCTCATGATGTCAAAAACTTCACTGGGATTTAGTTCCCAGCACCCATATGACAGCTAACAACTGTCAATAACTCCAGTTCCAGGAGAGCCAGTTCCCTCTTCTGGCCTGCACAGGCATTGCACACATAGAAGCAGTCAGACAGGCAAAACACAGAGACACATAAAAAATAAAATATAACCAAACGAAACTTTTAAATCTCCCTTTTATACTCAGAGCCTAAAGATTCAGGGCAGTGACTCCCACAGGAGGCCTGAGAAAAAGAATGTCAGCCAGTGTTTCTAGATTAAAAAAAATTTTTTTATCTTTTAAAAATATTTTATTTATTGCCGGATGTGGTGGCGCACACCTTTAATCCTAGCACTTGGGAGGCAGAGGCAGGTGGATCTTTGTGAGTTCAAGGTCAGCCTGGTCTACACAGTGAGTTCCAGGACAGCTGGGGCTACAGAGAGACCCTGTCTCGAAAAGACCAAAAAAAAATTTATTTATTTGGTCTTTTTGAGAAAGGGTCTTCCGGGGCTGGAGAGATGGCCTAGCGGTTAAGAGCACCAACTGCTCTTGCAGAGGACCCAGGTTCGATCCCCAGCACCTACATGGCGACTGAGAACCATCTTTAACTCCAGTGCCAGGGGAATCTGATGCCCTCTTCTGACCTCCTCGGCATTGCATGACACAGATGCACAGATCTACATGCAGACAGTACACTCACACACATACAAAATNTTATCCAAAACTCTAAATAGACAAGCTATGTAACTTGAGAATAGAGTTGTTTGTTTTAATATCAGTAAATATAGCTCTCAACATATCTAGTGAGTTCTTATTAAACTGTTTAGAAGCTAATGAACTGAGATCATTGGCTGGAATTGGCTGCTGGCAACTTCATTTCTAATTATCTTTCAGTGGTATTCTATTATTAATGTGTCTCTTGTAAAATTTTTGTGAGCCTCAATCCGAATTATAATCTCAAATTGAATGTATCATTTTCTGGCTCTGTATACTTGATACACATGAGTTATTTGTCTCATATGAACTATAAAAATGTTCTGGGGGGATATTCATTCACAACTAGGAACCTTATCACATGAGAACAGCTCATACATAGTGATTGCATTTCTTAAAACTGGAAAAACTACCAAAAGGGATGTTTGGGATTCAACAGAAAATTTTCTTTTAATTTTAGAACAGTCAAATTCACTTGCCACTCTAGTACAAAATGTCTATATCCACAGATTCACAAGGTATACTAGAACAGAGATCTGACATGATAAACTATTACAGATTAGGACATGAGATTGCTTTTGAAACAAGCTAGAATCACCCCTGGGGACGACAGGAAACAACTCCAGATGCAAAGGTCAGAAGCAACTCAACACCTGGGGAAACTCTTCATAGAGCTTCCTCTGGAGATTTTGTCATAGCTACAAGTGTTTCTGACTCCTGTGATTCTCAACAGCATTTTCAGGGTACCCATTCCTTCTGAATTGATTTTGTGGGATTTTGTTTTATTGAAGTATAAGGCCAAATTTATTAGCGTTTAAAAGGAAAACTCTAGACCAGGCAAGCTGTAAACCTCAGCAGTTTCTTGGAGGAAGAGCATGGAGAAGAGAAGGGAAAGAGGGCCATAGCCATAGCATTCCAGTGTGACTTTGAAGCTAACAGTCCACATGGCAGATAAGTAAGCATATGACAGGAAGCGTAGCTCCAGAGAAAGAGTAAGGATGTCCAAAGGACTAGAGATAGCACACTTTAAAAAAAAAAAGTTAAAAAGAAGAAATAATGAAGTATTCCACTTTTCTGAGTAATTAAAGAAAGCTAGTAGGCTGATAAAGTGACAAGGCTGAAACCCTAAAAGCTGTTGTACTATGTGGCAGGAATTTATGGAAGGCAAAGAACATTATCTCCTTAAAGTAATAATTATTCCACCTACTTCTTTATCATGACATAAGATGAACTCTCCATGTGGTGTACCTGAGGAATTGGCATGAGCCCTGCCCAAATGGAATGTCAGATCTTTAACCATATAGAAGATATCATCCTCTTATGGCAGAGCAGCAGTAAGGCCCATTGCGGGGCTGGAGAGATGGCCTAGCGGTTAAGAGCGCCGACCACTCTTAGAGAGGATCGGGGTTTGATCCCCAGCACCCACATGGCGGTCGAGAACCGTCTGAAACTCCAATTCTAGGAGAACTCCAGATCCAGGGGAATCCAACACCCTCTTCTGACCTCCGCGACATTGCACGACACGGGTGCACAAACCTACATGCAGACAGTACATTCATACACATACAGAAATAAATAAAAATTAAAAAAAAGAGATCTTTGCTTTTGTTTTTTTTGTTTTTTGGGGAGAGGGTCTCCTTGTAGCCCAACTGACCTGTGGCTGACTATGTAGACCAGGTTGGCCTCAGTCTCACAGAGATCCATCTACTTGTGCCTCCTGAGTGCTAAGATTAAAACCATGCACTACAATGCCTGGCTCAGAATTTATTATTATTTTTTTTTAATTTTTTTTTATTTATTTATTTCTGTATGTGTATGAATGTATGTCTGCATGCCAGGTCTGTGCACCCGTGTCCGGCAATGCCGGAGGTACAGAAGAGGGTCTCGGATTCCCCTGGGAACTGGAGTTCTCCTGGAATTGGAGTTACAACGGTTCTTAGCCGCCATGTGGGTGCTTTATCCTATGCACTTTGGAGGCGGAGACAGGTGGAACCTGTGAGTTCAGCCAGTCTGGTCTACAGAGTGAGTTCCAGGCCGCTGGGGCTATAGGGAAACCCTGTCTCAAAACAAAAAAACAAAAAAAAAAAAAAAAAAAAAAAAGAGAAAATAATTTATTTTTGGAACATAGTGTTTGTGTATCCGATTAGATTAGAAAAAGTTAAGAGTAATGTCTATATTTTTCCAAGGGAACTAGCTTACTTTAAGTTTCACATCCATTGGAAACATATAGACATTACTCTTAACTTTTTCTAATCTAATCGTATACACAAACACTATTTCCCATATATAATTTTTTCTTCTTTTTTTTTTTTTTTTTTTTTGTTTTTTGTCTTTTTGAGACAGGGTTTCCCTATAGCCCCCAGCTGGCCTGAACTCACCGCTTAGACCAGACTGGCCTTGAACTCACAGAGTTCCACCTGTCTCTGCCTCCAAAGTGCTAGGCATTAAAGCGGGTGGCACCACGCCCAGCCCTTTTGTTTCTTGATTAACCCTTACAAAGATTCTTTTCTTTTCACTTTAATTCTACCAAGTCTTTGCTTTACTTCATTATTTTCTACTGTAGTCTTTATATTTCTCATGCTTCTACTTGAAAAACTCACACTCAGCTTTGTTTTCTGTAACTTTTTGCAATAACATTTCAATCTTTTGCTTAATTTGTGATGATCATTCTTTGGTTCTAACAACTATTTTGATTGTAGGCCAAAATAATTGCTATATACATTTTTCCTAATACTTTCTTTAGCAAAGAATTTCTATTTTGTCACTCCCATCCTAGCTTTTTGTAACCACAAGGTCATTAAAAGTGAAATTGTTATTCAAAGTAAATCAATTATTTGATAGAGAATATGGTTTTCTGATAAAGTGAATGATTAGGTATTCTGAGAAGCAATCAGATAGAGACACATAGACAAACATACACAACAAAATAGGACACAGAGAGACAAGGGACACACATACAGACACTAACACAGCATACAGAGACACTCATACACACACACACACACACACACACTCACCTGCACTCTCTGACAGTCATGTAGTACTTCCTTGGTCTCAACCATATATCTATCAGTAGACCATCCTTCAGTGCTGCTGGAAGGTAATATGGGGAACTTATGTCTAGAGAGAAGCACTTATGATACAAAACAAGAGTCTTTGCCAAACTATGAAGAACCTGAGCGAATATGCCAGAAATTAGTCTTAATCCTTGGTGTGGTGGTTTGAATGAGAGTGTCCCCCCCATAGGCTTTAAGTATTCAGACATTTTTGTCTCCAGTTGGTGGCACTGTTCTTGGAGGTCTTAGAAGGTGTGGCTGTGCTGGAGGAAGTATGTCATTGGGGGCAGGCTTAGTGAGTTTAACAAGCCTTGCGGTCTCCAGTCTCTCTCTCTCTGCTTCCTGTGCTCATTGCGAGATGTGATCCTTGGTTTGCTGCTCCAGCCCTGGCCACCATGCTTCCCGCCACAATGGACTCTAATTCCCTGGAACTGTCAAACGTGAGCTCAAATAAACTCTTCTTTTTATAAGTTCCCTTGTTCATGGTGGTTTTATCACAGCAACAGAAAAGTGACTAATACACTTGGATATACCAAAAAGGGAGTCTGGTTAGATATATCTCTCCTACAGAAAGAATTCTAGAGGAAAGTTTACCCAGATCTTTCTAGTGCTAAAATTTGTGAAGGATTTTGGGGATCTCTGCTACCAGTAGAAACAAAGTGAGTCAGAACAAACCTTCTATAAAGTTTTACCAAAATTAGAAAACATAAAAGAAAGAATGTAAAATATCAGATCAATAGCTAAGAAAAAGGGGAAGCAATATCTCAATATAGGATGAAGTGAACAGAAATATCATGCAGTACATATAAGAGTTTGCAGTGATCAAATAGAGAGACAGGCAGTGTGCTAAAAATCACACAGTTGCAAAGATCAGTGTACAGTAATAAATTCTAAAGGTTAAAAAATAGAATTTTTTGTGGAATTTACCATATTCTTTGATATTTAAAACTTTTCAGAGTTGAAAAAAGCCATTGAGCTAGTGATCTAGAAGGCATGATATACCTCACAAAGGAAAAAAAATCATAGTACATGCATACCTATACACATGAAAATGGAATTGCCAGTGCAAAAGATGAAGACAAAATCCTGAAGGGCCGGGAACAAAGGCCACGTCAGTGAAAGGAAATGACAGAAGGAATTGAGACATTTCACTAGTACAAAGACAAGCTAATGTTCACCTAGTATCTGCTAATGGAGAAAAAAACACCTGAGAACTTTGAATTGTCAGTCAATGAAATGAGCTTTTGAGTGGACATGAAGACATCCAGAGATAAAATAAACATTGTAGGATGCTATCTCCAAAGGCCTGTTCTAAAAGAGATTTTAAGTATATATTTTAAGAAAAAAAGAGTAATCCAAAAATGAGCAAATGAAAACATAGTTTTCAGTCTTTGATCACACCATTATGATTGAGTTTAGTAGCAAAATAAATCAGTTTCAATTAGAAATTGAATGCACAATCAATGTAAAGACAGAGTGAGTTGATCAAAATAATGCTAGTGACTTCAAAAGGGTGCTTCAGGTGTTAAATTGGTTCTATTTTCAAACCATATGTTTACTTTCTGGAATAAATTACTTTCCCTGTTGTCCCATTGATAAAACGCATTCTGAAATGATATGGAAGAATAAAGAGAGTTAGAACCTTGGGGATCAGACAATATTTGGAAGGCAGATCTTGGTCCGAGGGTGATGCAGTCTTCAACAGATACTTCTGGTTGGGAGAACAAGACAGCACAAATGTATCACATCAGCATGGCTCTAACAACTACACATCTATATAAGATCATGAATACTCTCTTATTCTAGTTGAGCATGAAAATTATTACCCTGGGATTCACCCAGATCCTTTGAGACATTTCTATATATATTTGGAGTATATCCTTAGGAGGGAAATTGTGACTTCACTTCAAAAGAGAAAAAATAAAAACTCTTGGTTGCACAAATGAAGGTTCAAGAGAAGATGAGGTGAAGGATAACATTACGTATATGTCAGTTCGGTTCCCAGGACTGCACTGTATTTGTGTTAATGAAAATGCCTAAGGGCCTATTGCTTTACCACCACATAGTGTTGTGAGTGGTCTGTAGCACTGGTTAAATGGGTGAGGAGGGATGCTTTCTTCACACAAGGAAGGGACAGCAGTATCACATATTTAAACCTCAGAGAAAGAGAGTGATTATGAAGTGCTGCCCCTGCTGACTGTGATTCAGCACCGTGGACAATGTCACAGGCCAGTTGTGGAGGAACAGATGATGCCACCTGTGTTTTCAGAACACCCTTGTAACAGTATCATTGTTGACATTCAGACAGCCTGAGGCATTTAATAAAGAACACCCAAAGAAGGAAGTGGTGATAAAGACAACAAATATCATAAGGATTGCTTCACAGCAGCAAAAGATGCTGGAGTATTCTACATGCAGCTCCCGGTTTGAAGGAAGAACAGGGTATGGAGGAGGTAAGTGTTGACAGAAGGAGGTAAAATATAAGGAATAGAAGCATTAGGCTGGTTCTTCTAATTTTCATAAGTTATGTGTATGTGTATGTGTGTGTGTGTGAGTGTGTGTGTGTGGGTGGGTGGTGCAGAGAGACAGAGAGCAGAGAGAAGATGAGAGAGGAGATGAGAGAGAGGGAGAGAGAGAGATTATGTGTGGGGCCTTTGTATTAGTTCTACTTTCCTGTTTGCTGTGATAAAGCACCCATGACCAAAGGACTTATAAAAGGGAAGCAGTTTATTTGATGCTTATATTGACGGGTTCCAAGGGAATTAGAGTCCATTGTGGGAGTGGAGGCTATTGGGGCTAGAGCTGGAGCATCAAGCAATGAGCACAGGAAGCAGACGGAGAGAGACTGGAGACATGAGGCTTGTTAAACCTCACTACGCCTGCCCCAATAAACGTACTTCCTAGCATCTGCACACCTTCTAAGACCTCCAAAAACAGTGCCAAACTAGAGACAAATGGTCTGACATAGTTAAAGCTATGGGGGACACTCATTCAAGCCACACACATTCACGCCTGGCCCACTATGCTCCTGAACCATTAAAATGCAAAAATGCATTAGTTCAACTTAACGAATCCCCTAGTCTTACACCAGTTTCAATCCATTCAAAGTCTACAGTCCAAATATCTTCTGAGACTCAGGCAATCTCATAACACTGTAAGTCCTGTAAATCAAAAAGACAAAATTACATACTCCCAATGTACAGTGGAACTGAATACTACACATTCTCATTCCAAAAGGGGAGGAATGGAGGCATGTGAGGAAATACTGGGCACAAAACAAAAGCCAAAACGAGCAGGGAAAAAACCAAGTACAGTAGCTCCATGTGAACTTCTGGGACTTGACTACAAAAGGGCTTTAGATGGCTCAGTCTCTTCCAGCTTTGCTTGCAAAATACATCTCTTCCTTAGGCTGGTACCACTCCCTGTTGCATTTGGAAGCATACTCACAGGTCTGGCATTCTCAGAATGTCTTCTTGGGGTCTCAACTGCCAACAAAGCTTCACAATCACAGCTTCACACACACTTGGCAATGGCCTCTATAGGGCCCTTCTTTATTCAGGGAGCCCTGCTGCACTCTGCCTTGCCCTCTGTGGCTCTCCTGAAAGCATGGAGGAAGACTGATGACCCCTTCACTCTTGCAAACTTCATTCCTCCTAACAGCACACTGAATGAAATATTCTGAATCTGGCTGCAAGTTCAGGATGGACTCTCTCCTACTTAACACATTTCGCATTTTTTTCTGCCCTGGACTTTGTTGGAGGATTAGCTGGGGTGGATCTTGCCCTGAAGGTTGTGTATTCTGGTGTTTACTTGTAAATCTCTAGGCCTCTCCTTAATCATCTTTAATCTCCTTTCCATTGTTTTCTTGAAATAGTCTAGGCCTCTCCTTAATCACTTTAGTCTCCCTTATGAAAGTGGATCCTTCTCCTCACATGCCTCGGCACCACCTTTAATCTTCCTAGTTGTACTTTTCAGATCCAAAACTATACATACTTGGCATTTCCTTCTGCCCCATTGTAATTTTTTCACTGTAGATCCTGTATAATATTCACCTTAAAAGCCACTGCCACCATTTCTACATTAGGCACTGTCTTGAAATATCCTCCACCAAGAAATCAGTCCATTGCTTTTCAATTTAGCATCGGACAAGGCATTTGGGCTGTGGGCAACCTGGTGCCAGACTCTTTATCAAAAATATCCAGTTTGCTGCCTAAGTCTTTATTTTCCTCTGGAACCACAATTTTGCAACAATGCTTTCTTCTAGACTTCTACTATAATGGCCCTTTAAGCTCTGCTTACAGTAGTCAACAGCCTTTCTAGCCCAAAGTTCCAAAGTCTTCCACATTTCTCCAAACATCCACATGGTCAGGTTCTTCACAGCCAACACCCCACTCCTGGTACCAAATAACTGTATTAGTCACTTTTATGTTGCTGTGATAAAACACCATGACCAAAGGAACTTATAAAAGGGAAGAGTTTATTTGAGCTTATGATTGTCGGTTCCAGGGAATTAGAGTCCATTGTGGCAGGAGGCATGGCGGCTGGAGCTGGAGCATCATGTAGAGGGTCACATCTCGCAATGAGCACAAGAAGCAGAGAGAGCGACTGGAGACCATGAGGCTTGTTAAATTCACTAAGTCTGCCCCCAATAACGTACTTCCTCTAGCATGGCCACTCCTTCTAAGACCTCCAAAAACAGTGTCACCAACTGGAGACAAATGTCTGAATACTTAAAGCCTATGGGGGACACTCATTTAAACCACCACAGCCTTTATGCCACAGAATGTGTGTGGAGATTAGGGGACTTTGTGGAGTCAGTTCTGTCCTTCCACCTTTCCATGGGCTTCAGGAGAGAACTAAGATCATCAGGTTTCTGCAGCAATCACCTTGATCTGTTGAGCCTTCTTGCTGGCCTATTTACATTTGCTCTTAATAGGGTCAAGACTGAGAGAAAGGCTTAACAAAAATGAACTTCAAGTACCCTTTTGGCTCTACTCTATGCCTCACATGCAAGACTTTTCTCTGTCCTACTATTACAGATTTCCTTTCAAAAACAAGGATTTTGTAAAGGAATTCAATATTAAGAGGCTCTGCCCAGCTTTTGATTGACTACTCTGTTCTCTCCAGTTTGAGTTTCTAAGTTTGACATAGCAGTAAAATCTTATTTGCCTAGGATATCAATTCCCCCTCTGAGCTGCCAACCCCAATTGATTATGGATTTCTGCATTGCACATCACATGCTAATGTGGCTGAAGTCTGTCACTTCCTGTTGCAACACTCCAGCTTCACTTCAGGATGCTGGCCACCAATGTCATGGTTTATTTTAGGCTTGTCAGTCAGCAGCCTGTCTCTTCCCTTGCCAGCACACCTACACAAATGTCCTGTCTTTTTATTTCTTGATATTTCTTTGCTGAGCATTGACATCCACAACCATGACTTCTACCACCACCTTCGTGCCAGTGACTAACATTTTGATTATACAAACCAGATTTCTGATAATTCAACATTCTCAACAAGTGGAGTGCTGACAATGAATTAAAATGATCTATTTCTTCATAGACTCATACCGTGGTCTGCCAGATAATAAAAAGTTATGTTGCTTCTACATTTCAAAGGTACCTGAAACCAAATATGTAGCAACATAACTCATCATGTCTCCTTCTCACAGACAATCAGACAGAAAATGCTATAAATTTCAGCCCCTTCATAACTCTTGAAGGTGCATCTCCCAGACCATATGGGACGTGGCTTTTGGTACTTGTGCTAATTCACTAAAATTCCCTTTTCTGCTTCCCATCTTATCAATCATTCCACCTTATTGGAGGTTTACTTTCTATCTGGAAATTAAAAACTTTTCTTGATCTAAAATAATCATTGTCATATTTAAAACCTTTGGCTGGCTCTCATTATTTCAAGATTACTCTCAACCATGCAGCATGCCAACTACAAACAATCTTCATGGATCTCTACTCCAAACATGCTCTTTACTATGTGTGATGGTGAGTTTTTAACAGTCAAGTTGCCATATCATAGAATCACTTGAGAAGAGGATCTCAGTGAGGAATTATCTGGATTATTTTGGCCTATGGATAAAACTATAGGGGACTGTTTTGATTGCTGATGGATGTAGGAAGACCCAACCCATATAGGAGATACTCTTACTTAGGCAGCAGGTACTAAATAGTGTAAGAGAAGAGAAAGCTAGAAGCAAGCAAGCAAGGATCCATGTGTTTATTCCCTCTGCTCTTTCCTGAGAAAATGATGGTTTAAGTAGGTTCTATAACCTTTCTAGAACAGTGGACTGCAACTTGGCATTGCAAGTCCAATGAACTTTTTCTTACTTTTTATCAGGGCGCTTTATTACAGCAACAGAGTGAAACTGGAGCACCATGCTTCAGTATCCAGCCTGTTTCCACTGAATGAAATCACTTGCACTTAATGTGGTTGAAAAAACACAGTGACATCACTTTAGACTTTGAGTGTCATAGCTGTAAAGGCTGAAAGTCCCTTTCTTGTCTCTCTCCAGTGACTTTTCTGAGTAATTCAGGACCAGGCCATCACTCTTGAAAATGTCCTTCAGTCATGTAATCTAGCTTTCAAGAAAGGTCCATTGCTTCCTAAAATCAACAGGCTTATCTTTCCAACACTTACCCTATTGTACTTCCTGAACCCTGATTCGAATGGGTCTAGGATTCATTTGTTTGTCCCCTACAGAATCTAGCTCTTTAGTAAATAAATATATCATAGATGAACTGCATGTATTTTTTAAATTCCTGTGAGATCTTCAATTTCCTATATCTTAAATTTTAATGTAATATAAAAATAGTGTGATTCTTAAAAAATTGAACATTTATTGTTAAAATGTATGCATGAATTTTTCACAGCATTCTAGAAAGTTCAATATGAATCATATCTTTTATGTTTGTCTGTGGTTTACACGTGTGTGGATACAGGTGTGTATGCAGTATACATTCATGTCAAGGTCCATAGTGGATGTTGTGTATCTTCCTAAATCCACTCACTTCCTTACTATTGGGGAAGGGTATCTTGCTGAACACTGTGCTTGCTGTTTCACTGGTCTGGGTAGTCAGATTGCTCCTGCAATTACCTATGCCTGGCTCCCACCCTCTGGGATTACAGATGGGCCACCCCACCCATCTGACTATGTGGGGATCCTATTGGTACTAATGCTTGGACAGGAAATAGCTGCTGATGAGCCTTCTTTCCAGTCCCCATCCCACATAAAATATTTAAGGAAATGCTATTGATTAGAAAAGTTTAGTCTCAGTTCTGTATTTAAAATCAATTGCATCACACTCATAACTAATAATTTTTTTGTTAAAGTATAAATACTTCAGAATTTATTTAGTTACATTAATCATTCAGGAATATCCACTTCTACTACAACAAAACAATGAAGAAATGACCATGGCATTTTCCTTATAATTCTATTTACTTTTTAATTTTATTTATTTATTTATTTATTTATTTATTTATTTATTTATTATTTTGGTCTTTTGAGACAGGGTCTCCCTGGAGCTCTGGATATCCTGGAACTCACTCTGTAGACCAGGCTGGCCTTGAACTTACAGAGATCTACCTATCTCTGCCTCTTAAGTGCTAGACTTAAAGGCATGTGCCACCACGCAGAGCCATTTTTTTTATTTGTATTAGTGTATTGTCTGCATGTGTGTAAGTGCACCCATATCAGGAAATGCCTGTAGAGGTCAGAAAAAGGTGTCATATTCTTTGGAACTGGAGTTATGGACAGTTGCTGCTGCCACGTGGTGCTGGGAAACAAATTCAGGTCTTCTTCAAGAGCAGCCAGTGCTCTTCACCTCTGAACCTTTTCTCCACCCTCCCTTCTTTTATTAACCCATAGTCCACATTAATCAGATCTCACAAATCTTTATCATCTGAATTATTTGGTTACAACTGGCAGTCAGCATTTCTAGGCAGCATTGCACACCAGACCCGGGATGCTTAGCGTTGCCCAAGGAGTTGACTTGTGACTGGACTCCTCTAACATACTCCTATTTCCAGACTTGGTAATGGATGGACTGAAGTGCATCTCATTGTAATTCAGTTTTTACTGTAAAATTTTATAGTTTTGGGGTTTATATACATATTTTCATGTACACTGTAGCATATAAAAAACTGATCTTAAATGTCACCATATTTTCACAAACAGAGATGCTATTATAGTTTTATGCACAGCTTGTAATTCTAGTAATTTTTGAGTTGAATAACAGGAGCAAGGATTTTAAATCTCTTAAATGCAACTGTGTGACACCTAATAACAGGAAATCTATCCTGAGAAATGCATTATGCAGAGTTTTATCTCTATGAATTTCATATAGTATACCTCACAGACTAAGACAGTTTTGAAACCACTAATTGCCATCATCTTCTGAGATCACCATCATGTGTATGAAGTGTCACTGCAGAAAGAAATTTCCTTCACCTGTGTGTGTCTACAGTTGAAAAACATAGTGGAAATAACTGCAATAAGTTTGAGAAACATTTGAACATATTTATTCTATATAATCTTTCCTGGTGATCTGTCTATAATCATTAAGTGTGCATTGATTCCAAAAGATGCATGATAGGAACTGCACAAATAGTTTTAGATCAGCAATAGTAAGCCCTAATTACAACCATTTAGCACACAACATGAAACTGTAAATAGTAATACATTTTGCAGGTTCTTAAACATCCTCATCCAAAGATAATACAACAACTGCTCACATATCTTAAATTACAGCTGACAGGAGAATATTTAAAATGTATGGGAGAGGGAAAAGAAGAGGGAAGGAAGGATTTAATTATCATAGTTGAGAAAGGTCTGAAGAAGGAAATATTTTAATATTAGTGCATTTTTCTCCCGTCATGGTAAAATGTTGGGGAAGCTTCATTTTTGACAATGACAGATTTAGGAAAAAAAAAAAAAAAAAAACTTTGGTTAAGACTGGTGAACAGATTTGCACAGGAAATTAGAGGCCATTCCATTACCAAGAGAAGAGTGGACAGTCCTCTGAAAGGACCTGACTTTCACGTAGGGCGCGGTGGCTCCTGCCCAGGATTATAAACTGGACTGTTGTCCTTTTTGACGGAAAGGGGGGAACGAGAGAGCCAGCGACCCCTCCCAGCCAACAAGTTGGGCTTGACTGCCCAAAGGGGAGGGGCAAAGGATATGTAAAAAGAGAACGCCATAGGTGATTGCTCACATCGCCATCTTAGGCAAATGTCCCAGAGTCCATGCTGGGACTCTGTACAGAGATGAGAGAACTGGGAGCACCGCCTTTCCTGTAAATCATCCCTTCATCCATTTGCTCTGTAAGCAAGCCCTATTAAACTCATTAGAATCTTCCAATTGTGGTTTTGAAGAGTCTTCCCCTATTTGCCTTTGGGACTGAGGGAGGAGAAGATGTTGCCCTGTGTGCACATGTGGCTCCTGGAAGGAACTTTAGCAGCACCATGTGCCTTTCTCTAATACTGCTTGCTTGTTAAGTTCTTAAATATTACCAAGAACACGTTCGAGTTTTTCGTGTTGTTACTGTGTTATTCGAGTTACACGAGAATTGATATTCTTTGTTCTGTTCCTCCATGTCTTTTCTGAAGGCTTTTTCCCCTTCCTTTCTTCACTAGGTTGCAGGTATAATGGTGCTTGCTATTTCTTTTATCATTTTGCATTCTGTGATCTTCCTTATATTCCAGTTTCCTTTCATGAGTTTCCTCAATCTCTTCTTGGTCTTTCCTTACTTCTTGTTGGTTGACCTCCTTTTTCAATGTTTCTTACTTCTTAAGGTGTTTGTTTTTTTTTCTCTTCTCGTTCTTTCTGGAGTTGTCAATCTCCTTCCTTTAGTTTTTTTTTCTGAAGTTTGTCACTCTCCCTCTAGGTCCTTTTTTGAGTTTTTAATTCTCTTTTTACTTCTTGAATTCTTCTCTATGTTTTTTAATCTTTCTGCCTCAGTTCTACAATTAGGTTCTTCTAAGATATGTTTCTTGGGTAACCTCCAGGGGGATCCGATTGTAGCTGTCTCCTAATGTGTGGTAGAGCTTGGTGTTGGATTATCCTGAACCTTTCCCCATGTTGTCCCTTCATCAACTCCCTGGCATGTGGATTTCACTTTTTTTTCCCTGTATTCTGATATGAATCAAATATGTCTTTTCACTGTGTTGAAGGCTGAAAGCTTGTTTTTTTGCTTGCCTACTTCCAATGCTCTTTTTTTTTTTAAGCTAGGCTAGAAAGGTATGCCTGGACAGTGGCCAGCCCAGAAAGGAAAATTAGCCATTAATTGACTAGAGACCAAGACAAATTCCCGAGAAGTAACGTTTGCTTTTCTTCCACCTGTGCCCCTTTTCTAAGCCTAGGGAACAATCTGTGGAAGAGGGGGCATGGTAGAATGTAAGGGCTGTGATTGGGGTGAATGGTGAAACTACAACAATATAGACTGGACACTCATTTGATCAACTTGATTGAACATACAAGCCCCCCTTGCTGGATGGTGGGACCCATGAGCCGTGCGGGTTTGGGCACAACTGCTCGCAAATTGGTTTTACATGAAGGATGCTTGTACACACAGATTATCACTTATTGTTAAAAAAAAAATGAAAACAAAACAAAACAAAAAAGCGGAGAAAGATGCAGAAAACTTATGGCAGAATGCATGATCTGGGATGGGTAGGGGTGGGGTGGGGGGAAGGGAAGGGGATATATGCCTGAACTGAATTGGAAAATGATGTATGAAATACACAAAGCATCAATAAAAAAATTACCAAACATCTTGATAAATAAATTCTAAGAAGGAATCATAAGACAAATCAGCCATTTCATTGAATAATTAATTGAAAAAAGCAACTGGCCTGTTGCATGTAGTTTATGAATAAATATAGTGCTGGAACTGTTTCTTCCTGTCCTAGAGATGTATCTTCAGAAGCTCTGAAGACTCAGGTGCTCTCTTGAATCCATGGTAGTTGTGGATAATGAATGCTTACTAAGCACACTAAGATGTGCCTGGAACTTAACAGATACTATATTTTCCATCCTCAGAAAAGAAAAGTTCCTTTGCTATTGTTATTCCTATACCATAGATGGGCAATATAAAGATTCCTAGTGCTAGTCTCCTATCCCATCTCCCATTGACCTCCTTTACTCATGATATGAAGGATGCAGAGACATTGACCAAGGTTTTAACCAGACTCCCTGAAATGAGTTACTCTACCCTGAGCAGCTGATACACTTTATAGCAGCAAATTCCTTAGAACAGCAGTTACAAGATATGGGTACCACGCTCTGCACCCAGGCATGCAGTGTTCAATTCTAACAACTTCTATGTGAATACAGCCAACTAAATGAGCACAGATTTACATGTCAATTAGCCTTAGTCATGTTTCCCGAATAGATACATACAATTTACAGACTTTTTTCTCATGTTTCTATGTGATATTGAATTAAAACTACCATCTCACAAACTGATAACCCTTTTAGAATTTTATGGAATTGTCTCTTTCAAATATGTATCACATATTTGATTGTCATCTCAGAAACAGTAATTAAATTTAATTGAATTCAAAGCCTCCAGGAAGTTCTACAAACTTACTAGTTTTGTAAATTCCACTTAACAGACATATGTATAGAATCAATGAACCCCATACTCAAATCTAACATTTAGAGATTTGAAACATCTGGAGCTAGAGAGATGGTTCAGTGGTTAGGAGCACTGAGTGCTCTTTCCAAGACTCAGGTTTGATTCCCAGAATCCACATGGCAGTTAATAACCATCTGTAACTCCAGCTCTAGGGGATCCAAAGTCCTCTTCTAACTTCTGCAGACATTGCAGGACACTGGTTGTACCTACCTATATGCAAGTGATACATTCATGCACACAAAATAAAAACAATAGATAAAATATTAAAAAGGAAAAAAGAAATTTGAAACATATTTGGACAGTTGTTTCAAAATAGCTTTAAAAAGTATGAATTTACTGCTTTCCACTGTCTCAGTGCATGGCCTGAAGATATTTCAGGCACTTAAATCTTACTCCACCATCAGGTTTCTACTGGAATTCTGGTTTCTCAAGAAGGCTTTCTCTAACTTCTAAACAGTCATTGGTTTCTTCGGGTGGATTCTCCTGAGTGACCTCTATTTCCCCAATCAGGATCCTGAAACACTATATTAATGGCTTTCTCCAGTTTATTTTTTTTCATCTCTAATCTTTGCACTCCATCTTCTCAAAGAAAACTGGTTTCTCTAATGAAGTTATCCCATTACTGTCAGTCACTAATCTCTATAACCAACATATTTCTGACTTTCATTACAAGCCTGACCCCCAATTCCAGCCCAGAGCATTGCTCATTCTCTGTCCCCATCTCCACATATCACCAGGACTGGAATGAAAGCTAACAAGACACATCCTGTAGATGGAAAGCAATGAATGCCTTGCATGTATCTTCTAACTTCTGAAAACTAAAAGATTAATGGTTTGTTTGGGTGCTTCTGAAAATGGTCCCTATTTCAAAATAACTGTGCAAAATCAAGGAGCCAAAATGTCTCTTCAAGGAAGTAACTGTTTCAACTTCCAAACCCAGAATACCAATGCCTCTCTCAGCAATCAGCTCAATCTCATTCCACTCTAAAGTTATCTGTGCAGTGATACCTTGTCCTTTAAAATTCACAGAAACACAATGAATATGACAATAACTAATTTAAAAAAAACATATATAACTTAACTTACATGTTTATTATTTAAAGAAAAAATTTGTTGATTTTATTACTTGCATTGTCATATTGGAAGACTTTAAAATCAATACCATACTATTCATAACTTAAGTTTGTTGTGCTTGGAACATTTTAATACTTTAATGAAAGATATCATGTATCCTTATTAGGAAACCCTAAAATATTTAATTAAACCCTAAAATATTGATGAGGTTAGAGCTAAAAGAAATTTGTGTTTTGTATTGCATTGTTTTTAAATAATTTGCACCTTTTTCAGTGACTGGAGAGATAGTATTGATTTTACTAATGGTCAAAACTGTGGGCTAGGATGGTAGTTCAGTTAGCAAAGTGCTGACTATGCAAAGACAAGGAACTGAGTTCAGATCTCCATCATAAAAAAAGGTATTTCTGGCCTTGTGCACCTGTAACTTCAACACTAGAGGGAGGTAGAGACAGATAGTCTACCTGAATTAGTAAGCCACAAGCTGAATGAGAAATCCTGTATCACACAAAATACACTCTCTCACACACACTGAATAAATAAAGTAACTTAAAAAAATGTTTTTGGTCTTTTCGAGACAGGGTCTCCCTATAGCCCCAGCTATCCTGGAACTCACACTGTAGACCAGGCTGGCCTTGAACTCACAACGATCCACCTGCCTCTGCCTCCCAAGTGCTAGGATTAAAGGCATGTGCCACCAGGCCTGGCTAAAGAAAACTTTAAAAATTTAAACCATGCTAAATGTATTACTCTCATTCACTAGTAACAAGAAAAGAAAGCATAATTTCTAGGCTGATGAAGTCAAAAAATATGAATTTTACCAATAACATGATAGTGGACAGATAATGGCTAATAGACTGCCCATAGCATGATACAGAAATAAATGAAACAAATATTTCATGACAGAAGTTGTGGAGATGGAGTCCTGGGCAAGATTAAATCTAGCTTTTTTTTTTTTTTTTTTCTCTTGGTCTTCTTGAGACAGGGACTCCCTGTAGCCCCAGCTGTCTTGGAACTCTCTCTGAGGACCAGGCTGGCCTTGAACTCACAAAGATCCCCCTGCCTCTGCCTCCCGAAAACTTCAGTTTTAAGGAAAGAATGTTCATTCTCCAGGTAAAAGGAGAACATTTAAGAGTCCCCAAATACCATGCCTGGGGCATAAATTGATGTTCCTTAGCCACTATGCGTAATTCAACATTCACTTAGCTCAAAGTTATAGGCATTAAATCATCTGAAAGGAGATGAAGAAGTAAGGAAATATAATTTACATGTCCTGATAAGGACCTGATTTGCACTGGAGGCAAATAAATCAGTAAAGGAATTTAGACTCCATGGATTTAATATGGGAGGGACAGTTTTCAGGGAGAAATAAAAGTTAAAAGCATGTTCTAGTAGTCATCGGGTAAGAAATTAAACAGGTCCAAAATTAAAGTGATGATAGAAAGCTTAGCAGAGATTGAAGACAGAACTGGAAGATATTTCTGAAGGCTGTGAAGTTTTTCAGGCAATGACAGCCACCATACCTTTTTGCCTAGAGGTCTAGGAGTTGGTAATACAGTTGCCACAAATTAAAGAAACAAAGAAATAGGACACGTTTTTCTAGCAAGTCAATAGTGATAGTCTTGAATTTTAGGTGTGAATGAAACGTGCAAGGAGAAGCAGCAGTGGATTGAGGAAGAACTGGGTGAAAAGAAGGTAACACTTGAGTATATTCCATATGTTGACACAATGGCTAATGTTTGGAACTCAGATATGACTCATAGTTACTTCCTTAGAAATCTCACAGTTCAGCAGAAGAAAAACACGTAAACAGATCATTACAGTGCAATGTGAGAGAGCAACAAGAGACTGGTGTCTGTTACAAGGACTTTGAGACAAAGGAAGGAATCGCTCTCAAGAAAGGGATGACTAATGACTAAGGGGATGGAGTCAAGGGAAAATTCATCAAAATGAAGCAAGAAGTTCTATTTGAGCATCTTCCACGGCATCTTGCCTGTCTTCCTTCTGTCCCTAAATGTGACCCAATACTTTTTGACTTTGAAATTTTGCCCAGTCTCTCTCCTCAGTCCCGAAAAGTGCCCCCCCCCCCGACTCTGCCAGGCCAGGATAATTCTGTCATTCTTCTACAAGTTTGACTCACATTAACCTGCAAACTTTTCCTCAAGGCCTGCATTTCCAGGCCATACACTCAACTGATAAACTAATTCCATTTCATATTTTCTGTGTATATCATTCTGTTCTCTTTTGTCACACAGATATTTTACTTGTACATAGTCAATGACTTAAATATGCTATTTAATATCTGTAACTAAATATTTCTGTCTTTGAGACTAATATCAGCACCTATGAAGATTATTACTACTTGCCCTGTGATCAGCACTGAAGACCCTTATACAGAGTAAGCGTACAATATTCATATGATTAATGACTGCATGAAAAAATGAATGAGTGAGTTGATAAAGTCACTGTAAGCAGAAGAAACCTATGGAAAACAGAATATTAAAGGAACTGTGTCAGAAAATGAATGATGGGGAAAGACTGGGTGTACAAAATTTATGCAAGGCTAGAATGTTTTCATTGTGCAGATATATACAGTGCCATTTCAAATAATTCCCATATAACTCAATTAGATAAGGAGGGATATGTTTTATAAATGTAGAGAGGCTATTATATCTGGCTAGGTGAGAAGCCCTATGGCCAGAATTTCATATCAGTAGGAATGAAGGAAGATCACACAAGAAGGTCTAGCATTCAGGTTAACCAGCATTTGATATCTGGTGGTGGGTAGCAGGAAACAGAGAAGTCACACATGCTTCTTTAATTTTTTAATTTTTTAAAATTTATTTATTATTTTTGTATGTGTATGAGTATACTGTCTTCATGTAGGTTGGTACAGCCTGTCCTGCAATGCCGTGGAGGTCAGAAGAGGGTGTCAGATTTCCCTGGAACTGGAGTTAAAGATGGTTCTCAGCCTCCATGCTGGGGATCGACCCTGGGTCCTCTGCAAGGACAGTCAGCGCTTTTAACCGCTGAGCCATCTCTCCAGCCCACTAGTGCTCTTCTTAACCACTGATCCATCTTTCCAACCCCCAGAATACAATTTTAATTTGGGGAAACATACTTTAAATTTGACCTTCATATAATATTGCTGGAGACTGGGATTAATTAATTTAGAATAAAACAGAGCTCAGGAGTTCTGAGAAGAAGCCCCGGGCCCAGATGGGGGATGGGTGGCCGAAAGCAATGGGCTCATCAAAGACCCTGTAAATTGAAATACCAATCAGAACACAGTGGCCAGGCCCTGGGCTTCCTTTGCCTCCTATGAGAAAATCATGTTGGTCAGTCTTCATTGCTTGCTATCTGTCTTCCTCTAGTTATTACCTGCTTTTCTCAGGACCTAGTGCACCTGTGATTGTTGTCTGTCTCACCTGCTTTAACCAAGATTTATGTGTGCTTTCAATGATTAACTGCCTTCCCTCAAAGTTGTTTACCACTCAAGGTTTACCTATGAAGCTTCTCCCCCATCCTCTGTGTATAAAGGCACCTGGTTCACTTTTAGTTTCCTTGGAATCCTTGCCCTTTCACACACTTTCTGAGACACCTGCTTTTCAGTATGTAAACACGTAACAAAGAAAGAATAAAGGAGGTTTGCAAAAGACAAGTCTCCCAGAGGGGTGTCTGTTGGCACTCTCTGCGCTGCTTCTGACTATGGCTCCCAGAGAACCGGGGGTGAATATCTATAAGAATCTCTCTATTAAATGAAGAGGTGAATTTGCATCGAAGGCTCATGAGCTAGATAGATTCCAAGTGGTCTAGTTTACAGTCATTGTATTACTCAGCAAAGTGGAAGTTGAGTCAGAGTTTAGTTGCTCTATCCTATAAAGATATTAATGACTAAATTATCATCTAAATATTCATATGAAGTATTATACAACAGCAAAGAACAAGTCTTTGGGCTCAAACTGTATACAATTTTAATGTTTATTCTATGATTTGCAAGCTGGATAAATTTGGATTACCAACTTTCAACTTTTCTAAAATTTTAGTTCCTTATTTGTAATACATTTTCTTATTTTAAGGCTTGTGTGTGTGTGTGTGTGTGCGTGTGTGTGTGTGTGTGTGTGTGTTTTGCCAATGTTCTAAACTTATATCTATGGGTTTTAAGAAGGAATTATCTACTTCATTTTTATATAGCCTTTGCTGATATTTTATTTCCTTTTGCTGTTTCTGAATAAAATCTTGGGAGGATCCTATAGCTTTTCAGATCTAGAAATGTGTTGTAGTCTTCATAAATCACTTTCATCTAGTACAAAATCCAGTAGCTGAATATTTAACTAAAACAATAAAGCTTTTTGCCCCTCTTATCTCCTGAGGGACATTGCTATGAGGGACCTGCAGAGCAAAGAGGAGAGTTTACTCTTCCTTAGGCTGCTTCCCTTTCCCATACCTTCTGCAACTACCTGATTAGAGAGGAGGAAAAAGCTAAAATCAGGCAAAGGTTAGATCATTACAGGATGGTCCTTGGAGCTGCCTCTGGGCTTCTAATGAGTGCACTCTAAGGAATAAGTATTTATAGTGGCTCTCACAAAGTACACATGGTTAATAAGTACTTTGGCTTCAACTTTTCTTTTTTATTGACTTTCTGCGAGGACTCCTGGGATTCCACTTGTTTTTATCTGACAGTTAGTCCATCTGGATGTGCAGATTCTGTCCAGAAGGTTTCAGAGGTAACTAACCACTTTGCCCTCAGAAACTTAAACATTCCTGTTACAGGAAAACATCGGAAGAGAGAGTGAGCTATGGCACCTTTAAATTTTTACTGCACTCGTGATTACTGTAACCAGACTCTAGACAATGGCCTTCCCCCAGTGAGCAGCAGGCAGCATTATCTAACACTTCCAGCCTCAAGGTGCAGATATCTGAAAATGTAGCTAAAAGTTTCCAATGCACATTGATGCTCAGAATTTCTACCCACACACTAGCAGGTACCTAAAGCTGAAAAGTTTTGGTATAAATTTTGAGGCAATAGTAAAATTTGCATCCTGTAATAATCATAATAATTCTTAAGTTTGATAAAATTTGTTTTCGAGATTAATAAAAGAAATACAGAATAAAGGATATAAATTGTCAGCCTGTGGTTATATTTAGGACCGCCTGACCTTTGATTTAAGTTAAATTTCCATTAGTATGGAAAGAAAGTTTAAAAAGTACAAGTATTTTCTTTCCCAAGAACAATTTTGAAGAAGTAAATGTATCAAGGTGTTCTGAATATATGAATAATGTCTAAATCTGTTTCCTTCCAGCTTGACTAAAGAGAGTTTGTAGAGTGGACTTGAAAATCAGTAAGAGTGCATATGAATGTTAGCTTCTTCGGACACCAGTGACATCACTGTGTGGAAACCATACAACACTTCGACTTACAGATGATCTTATAAAATAGGGACATAGCAGAACAATATAATTTTGTTTTGAAAAGAATCAAGTGATCCATTTATAAAACGAGTTTTAACAGAGTATTAAATGACTATGTAATTCTGGAGCATCAGTCCTGCAACATTCTTGGGTAACATCTAGGTCTATGCAGTCCCTTTAACACATGAGGCCTCAGTGGTGAAGGACTTTCTGGTGGTCACATGGCCAGGTTGTTAGTTCAGGGTCCATGAGACCATGGTGTTCTGCAAGTGCCTTGGAAGTGAAAGAGAGCTCTCCCTTAATTGAGGAGAATTCTTCAAATGCCTTTAAAATTCTTCATTATTGCCAGGCATGGTGGTGCAAGCCTTTAATCCCAGCACTTGGGAGGTAGAAGCAGGTGGATCTCTGTAAGTTCAAGGCCAGCCTGGTCTACAGACAGAGTTCCAGGCCAACTGAAACTAAAGGGAGATGCAGTCTCAAAAAGACAAAAAAAAATTCTTCATCGTTTTATTTCTTGTCACAACTAACCACAGACTATCCCAATGGTATAGAGTGAAAGTTGAGTGATGCTATCCACATGAAAGAGACTTGAAAAGGGGTGCAGGCCAAGTTTTTCTTTCATTCAATTGTTCAATGATATTTAAGAAAAAAAATAGTATACTTTTTTTTTATAATTCGGCCATCACCTCTTGTGTTTAACATGGTTGTGCTTTTCATCCCGGATTCTTGAACAGAACTTTCTGCAAGGACATTGCAGCTACTAGTTCCACGCCTAACTTATCAGAGGGTCTCAATACACATTCCATTAGTAAATGTATATACAGTGAATTAAAGGATTTGCAACTGGCTCTCATGATCAGAAGAGGTTTCTGTTTCTGGGTTATGTGTTCCTTTGCTTAGAAGTATGCCTTCTATTTTTCATTCCTTTGAAAGCAGTGTGCTTTTCCATCCTGGTGAGTTCCATCATTGAAAATGCAAATGTTGATGGCTAGGGTGAATAAAACTCCTCATGAGGTTAAATTTCTCATTAGGAAAGTCAGGTTTATAGGGCCATTCTCCAGTAAGGGATCTAGCTCAGAATTAGTGTCTAAAGACTGAGCCATTAGATAAGATATTGAGGTGAACACTGCTGAGAGGGAGGAAGGTCAGCATTATAGATGGAAGTCAGAAAGATCAAAAATCTGTATATATGGATGGGACACAGTTCCCTGCTCCACTTTTGCCTAGGACTAATGTGACTTCTGACCCATAGAAAGACAAACTTGCTCTGAGCAGGCATCCATTGTCTAGCAATGTTCAATTGTCATCTGTATGCAGCTCTTTGTTCTAAACCTAGAAGCCATCCTACATGTCTGAATGCTAAAAGGTGCCAACGAGGACCCAGACATTGCACCCAACAAAATACTGCATAGTTCACAGATCATTCTTTCACACAGACAAAAGGAATGTCATGATGAAGAATGGTTTATGAAGAGCCTTAAAAGTCTGCTAGTGGCCTATGGAGATTTTCCTTGGGAAATTTCCAGTGGCAAATACTGAGTCCACACACAAAAATAAACAAATAATGGGAGAAACCACTTCTTGGAAACTGTGATCTGACATAAAACCAATAGTAAAGACAGAAGATTTCAGCTAATTTATATTTAAAGTAAGGAGAATTTCTTGGTAATTTAAGAATGACTGACAGGAGATCTGGCCATACTGGTAAACAAACTCTTTGGAGACACAAAGTGGTAGAGGTGAATAGTGCTCCCCTAATGGTCAGTACTAGGACTTCCCTTTTGTAGAGTGTATATGACTCATTCAGCTTCAGGATGTGCACCAAGTAATTTCCTCACCCACAGCAGAATCATGATGCTAAAGACCAGTGGTGACTGGTATTGAAACATTGCCTGGCTTTGCTGACAGCTCTTATTCTTGCTGTTGTTTTGGTGGTTGGGAGAGATATAAAGGGGGAATTTGATATTTACAGATGCTACTAAGGATTTGCTTTATGATATTTGAAATAAGAAATCTGCTATATAATAGTCCCAGAGAAACCTTTAGCAAATGCACACTGTGAATCCATGACTTTATGTTTACATATTTTCTATAATGGGTAAAAATTTCTTTCTGACCAGACCATAACTATAACCATGGTGAGAGGTAATGAGTAGAAAAATACTTTCAAACAGTTTATACACATATTGTTTTATTGAGCAGGGGCAGTAGCTTACTACATAGACTGCCCATCTGGATGTTGTATTTAATCTTTGCAAAAATTGGTTTAAAGAGTTAGCATAAGTATCTGTTTGCAGGTGAAAATATGGAGATTAGGGATAAAATTTTCTAAACAGTAGCTCAGTTAGCTGCTCTTTAACTACTACTCAAGTCTCAAGTGTAAAGATCCAGCTTCCTTCTACTATTCCACTGCACAGAGCTTACCCAGTAGCCAGTGTCAACAAACCTAGATTTATTCCATGTGGATGATCACAGCCAAAGAAGCACAGCTAGGAGATACTGTATCTACTTCCTTGTGAATGTTAATGGGAAGCCAAAGCTGTTAATAATGTTTCCACTTAGAAGATATGTGAAATGTAATGTATGCAGAAGAGTTTAGTGAAAGGGAGGGAAGGTTTTTGTATGACATCCACAATTTTCCTTAATTGTAATGTATCTATCCAAAATTAATTTGTGAAAGTCCATAGAAATGTGCAGTAGTTCAATTCCTATGCAGGCTTACAGCAGAAAAATCCCAGCATAGACATGGGGAAGTGGGTAAGAAATCCTATCCCAACCTAAGGAACTTTTGGCAATTGATGGTTGCTCGAATGGGGAGAAAATGTCTTAGAGGAGTGGGACTCTTCGTGGGCCCAGTGGTTGGATCCATACTCAAAGACATTAGGGGTGCAGTGTGTGTGTGTGTGTGTGTGTATGTGTGTGTGTGTGTTTGTGTGTGTGTGTGTGTATGAATGTTAAATTGGATGGTGGATAGTGGGAGCAAGTGTGGATATGAGAGGAGATCTAAATACCATCAAAATATACTGTCTGAAAAAATCACAAAATTTAAAGAAAAAAAAAACCTGTTGCTTGTAGAAAAGATAGTAAATTCCCCAAAACAATTGGCCTAAATTTGCTGAAAATATCTAAAACTTCCTTGGGAAAAATCACAACGGTAAGGACAGTTAGTCTGCACTTCTAAACCTGAATCATACAGCTATGTACTTCTGGCTGTGAGATACAATATCTAAAAATGTACTCATCATGTGTTTAAATCTCAGTTATGCTAAAAATATGAACTTGTGTACATCATTAAATGTTTCAAGTCTTTACTTTTGAGATTCCAAACTTACATGAAGAAATCCAATGTCTCATGGGTGGGCTATAAAACTGCAATAAGATAATGCATGCAAAGTACTTATCAGAATACCTAGAATATCACAAGAATTCAATAATTCGTTATTTTATTAAGATGGATTTCTTATAATGAGACTTTTAGAAAGCAGGAATCACTGGCTAATTATGCCATATTTCATTTGAATTAATTTTGAATGACTGCATTTATCACATTATTCTGCAGGACAATTTTATTAAGAAACTTGAGAGGGGTGTTTTGTCTAGTGAATAAAACCAAATACATTTGAAACAAAAGAAGTTTTATGACTATGTAAAATACATATGTATAAGCATATTTTCTAAAATTTTGGCTTTTTCTTATCTCACATGTTAATTATTGTCAATATCAAGTATCACTATGTTATAGTGTTATAACTCATAAGTGCAATTTGTTTAAGTCTTAACAGTATCAGCAAAGAGCCAAAGTAATTAAATGCTGTCCAAATGACAAGTAAATAAACCAATTAGTGAAAAAAAAGTGCTCCTCCAACCCTTGTTTTTAAATCAAGATAAATGTATTTCTTTAATTATTGAAAATGGCTGGAGAGATGGTTTTAGAGGATAAAAGTGTTTGCTTCTCTTTCAGAGGACCACAATTTCGTTCCAAGTACCCATGTCAGGTGGTCCACAACAGCCTTTAACTCCACCTCCAGAGTATCCAATTCCTTCATTCACACACACAGACACACACAGATATACACACACAAATAAAAATAGTCTAAATCTTTAAAAAGATATAAGTATTACAAGAAATCTGTAAGTATCCAGTTATTCGAAACATTAGGACATATTCAAATGTGTAGAAATAGATGAGAGCTTTTCTAAAAGCTCTTTTCTAAAGGTCTACAGTAATAACACACAAGTCAAGTCCTGATCATTTTGTCCACTGTAGCGCATATCTATCCTGTGCCTTTCAGAAATATTCTAAGCAGGTGGCTTTGTCTGTGGCCAATCTCGAGAAGGCAGTCCTCCCCATACGTCAAAATAAATATCTTTTTAAAATAAAAACTGGGGGTTGGAGAGATGGCCTAGCGGTTAAGAGCGCTGACCGCTCTTACAGAGGACCAGGGTTCGATCCCCAGCACCCACATGGCGGCCGAGAGCCGTCTGAAACTCCAATTCCAGGAGAACTCCAGCTCCAGGGGAATCTGAGACCCTCTTCTGACCTCCGCGGCGTTGCACGACACGGGTGCACAGACCTGCATGCAGACAGTACATTGATACACATACAGAAATAAAAATTAAAAAAAATTAAAAAAAAATATATAAAACTGAAGTACATTGTGAAAATCTGCCTACCTCCAAAGAAAACCTGTTTTTAATTGGTACATTACATCTAGAAAGAAAGAGGCCAAGGCTGAATGAGATAACATTTCAATGTATGCAACTGTCTTCCAGTCTGAGAGAAGAGCTTTGGCTCAAATTCAATCCATGTTCTATTTTACTACATAGGTATCATAATTATTTTGACTTTTAAACATTTTATTCATCATTTTTTTTTAATTTTATGTGTATGAGTGTATTGTCTTCATGTTGATAGATGCACCCATGTCATGCAATGCCCACAGAGGTCAGAAGAGGGTGTTGGATTCCCCTGGAATTGGAGTTAAAGACAGTTCTCAGCCACTGTGTGGGTAAGGGGAATTGAACCAGGGACTCTGCAAGATCAGCCAATGCTCTTTTTTAATTTTTTTTTATTGTTTTAGTTTTTTTTTTTTTTTTTATTTTTCATTTATCTGGATACATTTAATCCTTTTCCTTTCCCCTCCACCCCACCTGAGTTTCACTGCACTGCCATACATGTCTTGCATTTTTTCTGAGTCTTTCCAGTTTTTTTTCCAGTTCTTTTGTTATTGTTTCTAACTTGCATATATATATATATATATATATATATATATACCCATATCACCTGAATTAGAGGAATTTTTTGCTAAAAGATTTCATGTTTTCCTTAAGGAAGTGCTTGGACGGTTCTCCTTGGCAAGCCCAAACAACCATCAATCCTGCCCTTGAGAATCAGCCAGTGCTCTTAACGGCTGACCTGTTTCTCCAGCCCCTAATTTGGCGTTTCTACTTAATTTTCCTCTAGACTATAAATAAACTCCCTGGCCACTATTTTTTTTCTAATTTTTAATTCCTCCTGTGCCCCCAAAGTTATTTAATCAATTAATGCCTCTTAACATATTTCAATGTAAGTGTAACATCTCTAAGACTTTGTTCTCCAAACTAAATTTTGATGTAACCTAATTCCCAATGACAGCCATTTCTACTTCACTTTTTCACTATGAAAATTTTATTTCCTACTGAATTTTACTGATTCCACATTTGTTCTTTCAGTTCATAAACACAGGCTCTAATATTAATTTCATAATTTTCTATCTATTGTTTTCATTGTGCTTGGACTGTTTGGATTTTTTATTTATGTGCTTTTCTTCTTTTTGAGTAAAGAATCCATCACTAACATCCAGATAAATAATACTTATGAGAATAAAAATCTCAGATCTCACTAGTCAATTAGCTTGCTACTGTACTTCCCACTTTTAAAATTTGGTGTGAATCACTGGCGAGTTTCCCAGAGCTGTTAATCATCTCAGTATGATTATATTAAGTTATTTATCAGTGTTAACTATTCACCTTCAAAGTCACACTACTAATATTAAAATGGATATGAATACTAAGCAGACATCAAAAAATCAGAATTTTTTTCTCAAATAAAATTTCTTGGACATTCTTTCTTTGATTGTTGATCCTTGTTGATTCATTTTTCATTGACTCACTGAGGAATGCATCCACATATAATTCATCCAGTTTCCACTTTTGATTTTGTTAAGCACTTACAGGTTTTGGAATATAAATATACTCTTCCTTAAACTCTTTGTATACAACAGAAAAGAGAATGCTTTATTGCAATTCTATTCAAGAAGGCATGATAGAATCGTGGCTGGGTGAGTGCAGCTGGGCTTTCAAGGCAACACCACTAATGTGCAGGACCCATGGTGTACCTAGTGATTATGTCTCTTCTCTTGGGTGTACATTCAACATTGTGCTTATCTCATAGAACTCACGGAGGTGAGGATAAATATCAATTTCTCAAAACACTGTTTAGATAAAGATTAGATTCTTCATCTCAATAAATTTTGTATCTTCACATATAGCAAAGACTCTGAGACAATTAGGTGGCTGTTACCTTCTGTTCATTGTTCCCCTCCTGTTATTGTTGCAGCAGTCTATGATATCATGAATAAGAAATTCAAATGTGATCTCACATGGCCACAGATGAAGCGATGCCACTAATTTGACACATCATTTGCTAGTGAATATACTTGACAGGTGTAGGAATGAAACTTTGCCTGGTTCGAGGCAAGGACCTATAAAACCTGTCTCGAGGAACCTTGAGAGTTGTGTGATATCTCTATTATCTATCGTTCCTTAAGGTCGGGATATTACAGTGTTTTTTTCCTGCCTCACCTATCTCTGCAAAGTTCCAGAACTGGATGGCCCCTTCCCTGGAGGTATTGAGCAAAACGTCACACCTCTAGTTTACTGGTTGCACAAACAGGAGATCTGCAGGCCCCTGGTAGGAGCCAAGGTGGCTCCCCATTCCCTTCTGCCTGCCCTCCACTTCCTTGCTCAGAGCACAGTACCTTTTAGTATATAAACACACTGCTGGCATGAATAAAACTGAGTCTATCTCCAGGACTTTCTTTTCCCATTGGGTAACTTTTCACAGTCCCATCCCTTCTCCTTGCCAGAGCTCAGCTTAGGAACTGTTAGACAACCTCTAAAGCTTGCAGCATAGTAGAACTGCCAGCCTGGTTCTAGGAGGGAAGACTATCAAGTGGATTGCAGCCACACGTGACTAAAGGACCAACAGACGATAGAAACGAGGAACAGACAGGTGCTGATCTTGAGAAATCTGAATCTTTCCGAGAATTAGTAAATTGCAGCTGTTCCAAGTCACACAGTAAGAAACTGGGCCTCATTCTGAACTCAGGCAAGATGGTGTAGTAGAACTTGCTTCTATTTCATGAAACTATGGCATATGTGAGTCCAGTGATGTGCATAAGCACATGTTTTATGGGAAGCTATGTTGTATAAAAAATGAGTTCTTGGGCTGGAGGGATGGCCTAGCGGTTAAGAGCGCTGAACGCTCTTGCAGAGGACCCGGGTTCGATCCCCAGCACCCACATGGCAGCTGAGAACCGTCTGTGACTCCATTTCCAGGAGAACTCCAGTTCCAGGGGAATCTGAGACCCTCTTCTGACCTCCGCGGCATAGCACGACACGGGTGCACAGACCTGCATGCAGACAATACATTCATACACATAAAAATAAATAAAAAAAAAATGACTTCTTGCAGTGAGGAGATTTTGAAGGCCTGTACAAACAGACTCCTGCCATGCTCCATCACACTGATAAAATCCTGGGAAAGAAAGTGATGACTTGGCTTATTTTTAAGGGAAATCCATTAACATAAGCTCTTTATGGATGACTGCATGTGATCAATTATAACCAGAACTGATTAGCCAAATTTTCCTTGATGAGGTAACACATATTGCAGTGAGGAGAACTAGAAACCGAAGTACACATTACCTCTGGGATAGAAAATATGTCACCCACAGGCAATGTGAGTCACTTAACAGCTACATTTTTATATTTTTGTCTTAAGAGAAAGTTGGACTTTGCAGTGTATATAGTAGAATATATGAGCTGTAGTTACACAAAAGACTATTTCCAATGCAAGCTAGACAGTAAAAGTCTAGCACAAGGCACATAAATGTCAGCACTAGTACTGTGCACAGGAACTAACATTCAGTCTATTCATGGAATTTCTACATTTCTCTTATATTGAGGGATCATAAATAATTCACGTGCCAATGGATAGAGATACTGTTTTTTTCTTAAATATGTGGAGGCAGACCTGAAGTATAAAAGGGGGCTGCCATAGTCAAGAGATCTGATGTAGATTCAGAGCTTGAAGAAGGAGGGCAGGAGACCATGGGAAATGCAAAGCTTGGGGCTGACAAGGAAAGAGGTGCAGAGGCCTGAGGGTGAGTGTGGAAACAAAGTCATGCCCTAGAAAACAAAGAACTAAGAACAGATGTGGACCAAATAATCAGAGCATGTTGTAAAAATAATCATATTTTCTTTGTTTTTAAACAGAGATGTGAATATTATTTGGGAATGATTATTAAAAGCAGTCTGTGTATATAAAAATAGAGCTTGCAATACCTATTTCCAAAGTTAAGCAGTTTTTTACAATGAAACTAAGGCATTTCATGCTCCCAGAACTCTCTGCTTTAGATGTTACCACTCATTTTAATGACACTGTCGTCTGTGTCTCCCTTCCCGTTTATTTGGGGGGGGGGTCTTTTTGAGACAGGGTATCCCTGCAACCCCATCTGTCCTGGAACTCTCTATGTAGCCCAAGCTGGCCTTGAACTCACAGAAATACATCTGCCTCTGCCTCCAGAGTGCTGGGATTAAAGGCATGCACCACCACACCCAGCGTGTGTCTCCATTCTTTATCAATCCTGGACTGACAATTCTACAGGTTCCAATTTGCCTGCCAAGTCTGCCAGAGGGGAAGCTCATTCTTTTCAGACTGCATGCTGTACTGACTGTGTTACTTTCCCGATCTGCTGTGTTTTCCCCTGGTTTTGATGGGTCCTCTTCTTAGGAATTTTTCTAGCAGATCATCTGATTTTGGTTACAATCAATTAGAGAAAATGTAACATATTTATGACTAATATGTCCTCCTGCTTAAGACAGTCAACTGTAACTATTTTGTGGGCTCCTGTCCTGTTGGTTGTAACTTGTCATGCTGTATAATCCCTCTGTCACTCCTGAAGTAACTGGTTGAAATGAGTTATCTGAACATGGCTGGGAAGGGAAAATGCCATAAGGACAAACCGAAGCAAAATTTCAAGCAAGTCAGCAGAGCTGTGGAGTGGCGGGAGGCTCGCCAACTGAGCAAGCAGGAACAGACAGCAAAGCTCTTTTGAAGCAAATGCATCAGGCAGATATGCCACGAAGAGGCAGAGGCATAAAGGGTGCCAGCTTCCACAAATAGCTATTATTTGCCACCACAAAAATACCACCATCCCATACACATTTCTGGGAAAGACTGCAAATTATTTTGTGGGAGTTGCAGTCATATTTCTGTGTAAAGATGAAATTCACATAGAATCAAATGATATAAAAAAGGCATGTCAATATGTATACATACATCTAGATCTAGATTTTTAACATATGTATAGGAAAGTCAAGATAAGAAGACTTATGAAACAAAGATGCTTTTAACATTTAAACAGAGAGATCAAATTCTCAAGTTCTCCTTCTCCACAGACAAATTCTTATATTTGTTTACTTTCTACTTCACTTCCCAGTTTCAAACATGTATTTTAAACATTTATTCACATGCCATGTTAGTTTTCTTTACTCCTGAAACAAATTGTCACAAGTTTAGTGGTTTTAAACACGAAGTATTACTTTATAATGCTAGAAGTCCAAAATCCAAAACTGGGTAGGTGCAAAACAAAGAGTCAGAGGATCTGTGTTTTATTTTCTTTGAAGGTTCTAGGGAAGAATCTCTATTGGAAGATTAGCTAGAAACAGCCCACATTTCCTGCTTCACAGCTTTTCAGTTTCAAAGACCAGTCTAACCATTTTCCATGTTTTATGTTTTCATGAGGAAGGAACTTTTTGGAAGGTTCTTCCACAATGAAGAACGTTTAAGACGAACATAGGATCATCCACAGAACCCAGGAGACTCTCTCCATGCGAAAGCCATAATTTAAAGGCATTTTAAAGAGCTTGTTCAGAGATTCCAGAATTAAGGATATAGGCATGTTTGTGGGTCAGTCTTCTCCCTATCAGTAAGACCTCAGACCCATCAAGAGATAGCACCACACATTCAGAATATGTTCTAGCCCACAAGATGTCCACAGCTTTCATCTCATTATAGCATTAACTCAAAGACCAAGGCCCATCAATTCCCAGGTATCTGAGGCACACGTTTGCTCCACTTTTGAAGATATAGTATTCAAGAAATATGTTCATTGGCCCCCCCAAACAGTCATAGCCCAGGTATAAAACAACCAGGTGTTCCTTCCCCAAAATGGTAGACAATAGAAAGGGAAAAATACACCCACCAATTTGAAGAAATCATGAAACCCAGCTGATGAAACCACTTGGTTTCAAAGCTTGGGATTTACCTGCTGTGCTGTGTTCTACTTTCTAAATTGAAGGCCCCATTGTGTTTGCAGAGTCTGCATTCTGTGTGTATGTCAGCAAGCCCATGTTTGCATTTGAGAAGTTAGAGTAGTCCATTTCTTGCTTAGAAATATTGTGTGTGTGTGTGTGTGTGTGTGTGTGTGTGTGCATATGGTGGAGGCAGTCATTCTGTTTTTCTCTTTCTGTCTCCTCTAGTGCAAGATGTTTCTACTGATAGAACACCATCAACAATTGTCTCTTGTATATTACAGGAATCATTACACATCTCATAAGTTTCCTCCGCAGGTTTTTCCTACATATTATCCCTAATTTTAGCTTCTGCCATAATGAACAAAATAATTTATGAGCCATATCCTGAATCATTCCAAAGAATGTTTTCTGATGTGACCAGATAGTCTAATATCACCATGCTGTAAGGTTAGCAAGAGCTTTGAGGTAATTTTGTTCTTTCTCTTCTCTTTTGGTATGTGTGTACATGCATACGAATGTTTGTATGTGAGGAGGATGATGCATGGAACAAGTGTGTATGTGTGTTTAGTGCATTGGTAGGTATGTGTATGTAGATGTGGGAGCCAGAGGACAGACAACCTTGCTATTGTTCCTAAGGAGCTGTTCATCTTTTTTTTTCTTTTAAGACATTGGTTAGAGATCAACTAGTAGCCTAGGCTAGCAAGCACCAAAGAACATCCTACCTCCATCTCTCCATCTCGCTAGAAGCGAGATGAAAGCACACACCTCCTCGCCTTTTTTACATGGGTCCTGGTGATGAAATTCCTGTCCTCATGTATGCACTATACAAACCCACTGGAATTTTCCTGTTTATTTTTCTTTTAGGGCTAGCATTTCTAATTACATCTAAACATCTCCTGAATTTTAATTGATGGTGAATTTTTTAAAATTCTAAGTAAACTGATTTAAACTTTGTTTGAGTTTTTTTACACGCAAGTCCAGAAAATGACTGTACAAAGATTTAGACTCAAAAAGCAAGGATTTCTTTCCCTTCAATTTCAAAATTCATATACTTAAATTCCTATTTCCTACTGAGATCTCATCATTAGAGGTTTTTAACCTTCATATTTCTACTGATAATCTACTTATGATGATTCAAGTATTCTTTAGGCATGGTTGCTTTCTCTAGCATGTAATATGCCAAACCTCATCCTAAATCCTTAGAGTCATTGACATCTATACTCCTTAAGTAACACCAACTTTATCTGTAGCATAGTTCTCAAAATTCTTCTAGATTTTACCCACTGCCAATTCCAAGCCCATTTCCAAGAGATTTTTATAGTAACATTTATCTTCTAGGAACTTAAATCAGTATTGGTTTCACATTGGTGCTTCAATATATTATCACAAATAGTGTCTATAGCATGTTATTATCCAACATACTTTTTAATTTTATTATTTATTTATTTATTTATTTATTTATTTATTTATTTATTTATTTATTTATTTATTTATTTTGAGACAGGGTCTCCCTTTAGGTCTCAGCTGGCCTGGAGCTTTCTCTGTAGACCAGGGTGGTCTTGAACTCACAGACATCTGCCTCCTTCTGCCTCCCAAGTGCTAGGATTAAAGGCGTGCACCACCACGCCTGGCCCAAAATATTTTTTACGTCAGAAGTATGAAATGAATTTCTCTGAGTGGCCAGTGCTCTTTTTAAGACATTCTAAGGGAGAATCCATTTCTTGTAATTTTTTTTCTATAATCTGCCCACATGCATCAACTTGCTACTCCTTCATCCTATTTCAAGACATAATGTTTCTCATACCATCTCACATCATAACTCTCGATCTTCTGCCTCCTTATTCGACACTGAAGGCTTGATGTTCAGCTTTCACTAGGCCAGCCCAGATAATCCAGGATCATCTCCCTGTATTACAAGTGACTAATGTGCATCTTTAATATTGTATATTTTATGTGTCCCTAACTTCCTTTTGCCATGTAACAATATGTTTGTAGAATAACAGGATTAGTGTATAGACTTCTTAGGGAAGTGGCATACAATCCAATCATTGGTCGCATCTGATTTTCAGGTCAAAGATAATGAATATTGCACGGCAGCTAGTCGTGCATACTGTATTTCTGTGGCTGTGATCAACAGAATGGATCAGAAATATCTGATGAATAAATAAGTTTCAAATATAACCAAGAATAAATCATGTTATTGTACAGATTCACTTTTAAGATAATATCTTGAGATTTACACAGGCAGATATTGTCATTCAAACATTAAAATAGGAAAATGTAGCACTTGGGAGGAAGAGACAGGTGGATCTTTGTGAGTTCAAGGCCAGCCTGGTCTACAGAGTGAGTTCCAGGACAGCTGGGGCTACAGGAAGACCCTGTCTTGAAAAGACCAAAAAAAAGGAAAATGTACTTAGTTATAACAACACTAAGTTGTTTCTTGATAATTACTTGACTAATTTTATACAAAACTAAATTGAAAGTAATCCTGTTTGTCCATAAAAGGTTATGAAAGATAATATTTTAAAATTAAAATATTTAAAAATATTTTATTAGACAAAATGTATATAGCATTCATATTTTGAAGAGCATACTGGTTAAATAAGCAATGACCAACTAAATGTTAACTAGATGATTTGGGGAAAGTTTATAACAATAATTCTTATAACTAGCCAAACCCCAAACCATGAAAATTCAAATGGAAAAAGAATGCATCCAATTCCTTCTGTGTTTTATTTTGTTTAAGTTTATTGAGTGTTTCTGGTTCTTAAATGATGCAACTTCCCTTTACGGAAATTTAAATAAAGATTAGATGTTAATCATTTGATAATAGATTTGGATATGGAAACTATGTCATGATGGTTTGAGGTGTCGTCTCACAACTTATCAGATGTCTTTTCCATTAATTTGTAAGCAGTCCCATTTCTACACAAAACTCTTCTCTAAGAAATCTAAAGATATCCTCTCCCTCCACTGGGCATCCCTGAGGAGCTCAAATGCATACAGCAAGCCTAGACAGAAGGGTGTTATGTGGTTGAAAACAACAACTGAGTGTCGTTGATAAGTAAAACACAAAGAAGCATGTGTCATATGGAGAAAAAAAAAGTTGTATTAGCCTTGAATGAAGAAACTCCAGTATTTCTCCTTAAGTATTTAACATATGGGCCACAAGTTTCAACTGAGAGTACTACACACACAGAAGATCATGTCACCCAAAACAGATATGAAAGATTAACAGGAAAGCAGCTATCTACTTCACAATCCAAAGGATAGACTGCTCAATACACTTTTAATAGAAGTAAAGAGAAGGGGAGCAACCATTGTATTTTTCATCATTGTGAATGGAAAGATATTTCTGATAACACAAGAAAGGTGAATTTTTAATTTATAGGCCAGATATCAGTATTAAGTCTCTTAATAAAACTATATCAAATGTAATGCCAATATGTGATACAATTAAAGTCATAATCTACAACCTTTGAAGGTGTATTTACACAGCTGATCAACTAGGAAGCACATTTCCCCAAGACCTCTGGTTTTACCATCTCTGTATGAAATGACTAAGTGAAAGGAAGCTCAAGGTCTCTTCCTAATCCAAAGATTCACATCTATGGAGAAGTAGATCTGGGACTCCTGTGGTCTTATCCAGAATGAGCCATGTTCCAGACATTCGCTCCAGCCATGAGCTACTAAATACGTACAAATACACCTGGACACTGCACCTGTCATGGAGACAAGTTGAAAACATCCTCATGTACAGAAAACATCTCTCCAATCTTCCTTTTCTTTTGAAGTTGCTTTCAGTATTCTCTGCACAGATGGGAGCTAATCCTGGAGATTCTCTCTCCCACTCTCACATTCTCTCCTGAACACCCACCTAGACCAAGCAGCAGGGTTTTGTTTTTTTTTTTTCTGACTTCCCCCCATCTCTCATCCTGAGTCCTCTATGATCTATGTGTGAAATTAACCAGTTAGACAGCTGGATGAATGAGGAGGTTTAGAAGAAAACCATTCTCACGTGAATATTATTGATAACTATACCACATTAAATTTTAAATTTTTTGGTATTGTTTCAAGTTTTTTATTTCCTTTCTTTAAAATCTGCCTCAACAAGAAATATGATTTTATTTCTTAATTTCTACATTTCAAATCTTTTTCAGAGGCTGAAATGAGACTATTTTGGCTCAACAGTTTAAAGACAGCAGCTTAAAAAAAAACACAATCTAATCTAATAGTATGTGATAGTTTGTTTCTATGTGAAACAAAAACCACAGTCTTTCTTTTAACATTAATCAAGGAAACTTTCCCCTTTCAAGCTGTTAGAGAAAATTCAACCTAAATTTTAAAGAATATAGATTTTTTACTCATACCAGGATAGATATAAGAAACATTAGTTAATGCAAATGTTTTTAAAAATTAAAGTGGTTTGCCAAGCATGGTGGTGCACGTCTTTAATCCTAGCACTTGAGAGGCAGAGTCAGGAGTTCAAGCCCAGCCTGGTCTACAAAGTGAGTTCCACGCCAGCTGGGGCTATAGGGAGACCCTGTCTCAAAAAAAAATTAAATTGGTTAAATATATATGTGCATATTTTACATAAAATGAGGAAATTTTGCATAAAATTAAGTAAAATAAAATTCAATGTGAAACAATCTTTTACCTAAATAATTCCTCTACTGTGCATAGAAATATTTCTGAAATACTTGGTTTAAATCTCTGCACTGCAGTGAACTCTTTGCACTGCCTTTGAAGTCAATCATCATGCAATTTGAGAGAGGCTAGGAATTGGGCAGAATGTCTCTAAAAGACTTTGAGCTCCTCAGATGAAAGGTCCTAATTAAGTACAAAGTATCATAATCATTTGGATGTATTTAAAAACTCTACTCACTTCAATGGGAGTGACTAACGCAGCCTCAACTCTGTGTTACTTTGAGACATAGTCCTTCAGTTAAACTTCTTCAGGAAGATGCATATAATTTTATCTCATAAAAAATTGTATAGAAAAAAATCATCCAAAGTGTGCTATTGTCCCCTTCTACATGTGGAAACAGAATAAAACAAATCTCTTCATTAGAAAGTATTAAGCAAATCATTACCAAAATAAGGCTGACACTAACTAGGAAAAATTGCCTTCCCCAGAAATGCAACCTCAGATGTTTTCCTATACACCAGTGGACTAACAAGTCCCTGGGTAATGCCACTGATCTGGGAGGTACAGCACATACATTTATGTTTATTATCCACAGGTTATATTTTCTTGTGGCAAAGAAAATGTTGCCAAGAAGGCAGCTGACTGTGGGAAAGTGATATTCCCTGCTCAAAATGCTTCTAAGTTGAATTTATCAAATTTGCAACTGAGAAACATTATTCCTACCTTAAAAAATTAAAATGATTAACCACAGAATTTTCTATTAATCCTTTATCTTAAATAATTTGTTAACACAACTAATATCAAAATACTAAATCATTTTAGAGAAACTCTAAGCACTATTAATAAACTGATTCAGTTTTCACTCTAACTTCATCCAGGCTCTGAAAAGTCCCCCACTCCTCTTTTATTGCTACTCTGGCCTGGGGTATCATTCCCATGAGCTTAAGTTTTATTCAAGGCCTTTTACTATTTCCTTGTTGCTTGAGTTTCTGAAATCAGTTAGGTTTAAATATTTTTAAATGAAATACTTTGTGAAATATGAAAAAAGTGAGAGAAAATCTACACAGCACTTTGATGGTTTTTTATATGCTCTTCTTGAACTGGCTGTGTGTAACATATTTTCAAAACTGTATGTAACTTGGACATTTTTTCCTGTCTCAGCACTTATCTCATTTCTTACAATCCAGAGACTATAGAACTGAAGTCAATGCACCCATAGGACAAAGGAGAATTTTCCTAATTTACCATCCCGAGACATCCACTAGGGTCCTTGGTCCATTGGCCCTTCTTTAAGCCTTAATCTCATCTTTGTAAACCCCAGAATTTTAACTAGGTGATTATTTCCTCAGCCTCACAATACTTCTTATGAATGCTAGACTACAGTGTGGGGTGAGTCATCCCTGTACTCTGGACCTGGAAGATGACACAGTATCTCCAAATAACCATCAGTGAACTAAAAAGTAAATTTGAACCACCAAATTGTGTAGGAGAAACAGAATGCCTCCCTTAGCACTGTTTCCATGGTATTTCTTTTGGTTGTTTTCCTCCCCTCCCTGTCCATGCATGACTTCTGGTTGGCTGATTCCCAGGCATCAATGAAAATTCAGAAGCACAGACAGTAGGGCCAGCCGGAGCAAGAGATGGAAAGACTGTTTATTTTATTTTTGAAGTTGATTAGATTCATACCATAATAGATGTCAGAAAGTCAGACACTCAGATCTTAGGGAATAGAAGCAATTTCTGAAATGACTGAGGACACAGATAGGCATTCGAGCCACACTAGATGGAAACCCAAGGCAGGAGAGGGAAGACAAGAGAATGATCCCATGGGAGTTTGAAATCTAAGTCCCTCCATAAAAATTGATCTTTGTCACTAGTAAAACGCAGAGTACCCTATGTTAGTGCTGTTAAACACATAAGACATGTAACTAAGCTTCAAAATTTGGACTGCTCAAACCCAATCAGCCATTTGGATGCAATCACCAGGCCATAATCTAGATAGGCAGGTCTGTTTGCATGTAAGAAAAATTGCACTATGTGATCCCAAGAATTTGATATAAAATATATCTATCTATGTTTAGGTTTATATGCTGTGTGTATACATATATGCATTTCTATACACAAATACATATGCATATGAATATACAATTATATATGTATCTTCATCTTGGTAGCTTGGCAAATGTGACTCCTTTCCAACAGATGCATATACTCTCAATTCAGTGTATGGACACCAAGTTTCTCAGACTTTAAAGTTACAATCCAGGTTTTATATTGTGGTAAATTCATAAAAATAAGAACAGTCACTTTGTTTTCCGGCTGTTGTTTCTGCCTTGATATAGTTTATGACTGCCATCAGAAATAATTATAACTAACATATGGAATCAGGGCCCATATAATTAATTTATCAAAAAGTGACATTATTCAAAGACTGGATTTTTCTTATATTTAAAAATCAAGAGACATGTTATAATTTTGATACTATCTTGGATACTTGTTATACCAATAGTTTATAAGAAAAGGTCTTTATTTTAAAGTACAAATGATTAAATTCAGTTTTTCAAAACTAGCTATGAGACAGATGAGATCTTATACACACTCCAAAATTCAAATTCATAAATACACAATGGATGATTTATACTGCAAGTATTCTGAGACAGATAGTAAATATTATTTTTATTTTTGTAAAATAATATATTGAAAGGTAAAATATTTGGGCTATGTCCAAGGCTTTTAACATGAAAGGGAGTAATAAAGCCAGCCCTTCTTAGCTCCAAAGCCCATGTCCCTCATAACTGACCCACATTCAAACTCTTGAGCTGGTAAACAGAATTCATCACCAGTGTGGGCGAACCCCAGTGTGGGTCCATTTTGGTGTCAAGGTGACTTAAGCAATACTTTATACCCAGAATCATGAAATCAATCTTAGACATTCCTCCTTCCTCAGTTTCCCCAGCTCATCATGTGATTGAAACTACCAAGTAAGCAAACATTAAAACAAATGATATGTAATGCATACAAGCTCTGTATTGCTGAAATGTTAGCTTTCATGAAGGTCTGCCCATTGCCTATTATGATAACTGGCTTGCTTCCTCAGCTCCAACACTTCTTGGAATAAATACAGCATTTCTTTGCCACGCTGGCAATAGCCTTTGGTGATACATCTTCTGATATCATGGAAATGTTACAGGTAGCCTTCTGTCTTCCCACTGCCTACCAGACACCAATGGGATTCCCCCATGGATTTTATCCACATTTCTTCAGGTAATACAGAAACCCTGGCTCATCATTAATTCATTTTAGTTTCCTAGGATTTTCTTCTCAAGGTATCTTCTGCCTCAACTCTCTCTGATGATAAAATCTTGTCTGAGACATCAATTATATAACTCCATGGAAACCAAGAGCAGCACTAACCAAGACCATACTATACTGAAACTTGGGACAGGAAAGTGAAGCCATTTATATTACCCCCAAATCAACAAGTGTGGTCAATATTGCTATACTGATAAAAGATGTCAACTGATCTTAGAATCTTTGGGAAACCTTAGTTTCAAACCCTAGACATTATGTTCATGATTGACAAACTCAGAATGCAAATATATATTATGAAACCCGGCCACACATCAGAAGTTTTAGGTCTGGGTTAATTTAAAATTATCAGTTACAAAAGTGTACATATATTTACCTATCTAGTACTAATAGTCAAATTAGGATGATTGTAGCATATAAAATATCCAATGTTAATACAACATAATTAAGAATTATAATACTATGGTGACATAAAGGTTCCAATGCTTAAGGTTAATACTTATGAAAGATCTAATATCTGCCTTATTTAACACATTATATTTGTCATAATGTAAGTAATCTAAAATCCTACATGAATTACTTGTAAAATTGGGATTTTCAGTTCAACAAAGCACTATTTAGTGCTACCTCTACATAGGAGGCTTTAGTTCCTTTTAGCTAATGGGGCTTGAAAGCACAGGACCTCATAGGTTCTAAGCAAACAATCTACCACTGAGCTATACTTTCATTCTTCGGCTTATATTGCATGAAGTAGGAACTCCACAGGTTTTGCCTGTATTCCCATGTCTATTATAACTTAAGTGAAAAAAACATACACGAATTGAGAAACATGTTGCCATGTACAGTGTATGACTTGACTCATTGTCTTCTTTGAATTATTTTTCCCCATTTAGTAACATCAAATCTCAACTGATGAGTGTGGAGGGATCATGAAATTTAAGAATATAATAACATATTTTGTTGGAGCAATACAAAAGGGGAGGGAAAACCAACAACATAATGAATGGGTTAAAGAACTGAGTAATATAGTTGGGCTCTGACCAAAACAATAAGCCTCTGCAGGGAAAAACTTTGGAAAGACTAAGAGAAAGATGCAAAACATGCAAGACATGTATGGCAGAAGGCATGAACAAGGGTGGGATGGGGGCAGGGAGGGGGGACTGTATCTAAATTGGACTGAAAGATAATGAATGAAATATGCAATTCACCAATAAAAGTATTTAAAAAGAATATAATAACATATTTTTACTGTAATGAGTGACATTTAATGAAAAGAACCAGTCAACATCACAGAACCCTTTGAACATCAACATGTTAAAAGGAAATCTGACATAGATTGAATAATTTTATAATTGCTCCTAATGTCTACCAAACCTTACAAATGAGCTGTTGGCTGCTACAGGTATCCAGTTTTCTTTCATTAAAACTCTAAAGAATTTGCATTTCTAAGGAAAGATTCGCCTGCTCTATCTATTGTAAGATCCATTTGCTTTAAAATGATCATTTTCCGAACAATGAGCTTTTTATTCAAGTTCTCCAAAAATAATTTTAATGAACACCTTATAATATTATAAATGCCTTTTCAAGTTTAGTGGGATCCTACCTTCTCTATATTGTGGACTGTCTCTCAAATTACACATTTCAACATAATTGAACCCAATTTAATTAATCGTGTTTCTGATGACTACATAGACTTCTGATTTATTATGCTTAGCCTATCTAGTGAAGGCTAAATTTTAAGACTTGATTTCTTTCAGAATTTATAAAGAAAGGGGATTATAGATTAAGTTTTAAACATGAATGGAATGGAAAATACTTTGAACAACTGCAACACTGTACAAAAGATTTTATATTATGAAGGTAGAGAAGTAAGGAAGAAAAAAAAAGGACAGAACTTTTTTTTTGGAAAATAAGTTTTACTTACCAGGTGTGAAATTATATCGAGCCAAAAATCCCATTGATTCCAGCTCTCCATCAGCAAAAAATTTAATCCACAGAAATCTTCCACTTGATTTTATTACAGGTGGATTCTGTTGCCCACAGAAACGTCCAATTATTGGAGAAAATCCAAAAGGTCCATCTCGAACTTCAATATGGTCAAATTTGCACTCCCAAGATGGTTCAATGGAGTATTTTTCATCAAAGTAAAGTTCAATGCACTGCCTTGGGGCAGCTGTAAAAATGAAAGAAAGATTATATGTAGAAGGCAATTCTTTACGTCTTTAGGCTGATATTCTGATATTCTGCAGTGTTCACAGTTAAATCAGAAAGTACTTGAGAATTATTCATGATGGAAAGTACACAACCACTTATGTAGGTTTAACCAGGTGTCTACATTAGATCTGCATAGACATACAAGGGTGTTAAGGGTAATGATTCCAGAATATAAATTTGATCTCATCCCTCTCTACTTCAACTCCAACAACACTTATCAACTGTAAAAGTATAATCATTGCATTTGACAAATAAGAGCCTTGAGGACATTCCAGTTCCAGGGTCTTATCGTCTCAGAATTGACAGAACAATACTCAAGGCACTTCAAACATACCATGATGCCCAAGTCAGTGTGACCTCTAAGGCTGGTGTGGATTTGTTCATTTTTTTGTTCGTTTGTTTGCTTTTTGTTTTCATTTCTTTCTAAGCCTACATACCTATAATTTAACCCCTTCCTTATCTAATAGGGGTTTTGATTAGTTGGTTATTTATTTATTTATTTATTTATTTATTTATTTATTTATTTTCTGTACTGGTGATTGAACTCAGGGCCTGCCATGTGCTAGGCAAATGCTCTACTTCCGCTATATCACCAGGCCTCCTTAAAGATTCTTGTTTAGAGAATCCACCTCTCTAAGTCTGTAATGAAAGATGAGAAGTTTATTTACTTTATTTTCTCAGCATCTTAGCATAAAATTTGCCATTGAGGCTTTAACAAAAACTATTTGGAGTAAATTGCAAATGTCTCTATCTTCATAATTTTTTTTACACCTGTCTAAAATACCATTGAGGAAGCATCCATATAAACCACCATACTAATACTTGAGTTAAGCTTCTCTCACATAGTTACTTCGTCATGAGCAAAACACTCTAACTCTAATTCTTACTACACTCAGGCAAGAACTTCCAAAATAGACATAACTTCTATTGAAATATCAGTACTTGTAGATCTAGGCTAGGAACCATCTGCTGTCTTGAAACCCTCTGAGACAACCTTACCCCCTCTGAAAAGACAAACCCTCTCCAAAACTTTAGCTTATGTGAACAGAAATCATTCTTCATCTATGCTACCCATGTTAAATTGGTCCTTAAAATGTCTATTGGTCACCACCATCGATGACGTAAAAATTAAACTGCGCATGCACACGTCAGTGATTTATACACAACTGAGGCACGTGATGAATTTAAATATTACAGACTTTTGCAGTAAAATATAATCCTACTGCTCTCCAAATAAAGTTAAAACCAATAGTTGATAGGTCTGCTTGTATTAAAAGAGGAAAGATCATAAATTTTAGAGAAAACAGCCAAACTTTCACCTTCCTAAACTAATGTGATTTCTTATTAAATACAAAATGTGTATCCTTATATTTACAGTCAAGTATACCGGTCATTAGTCATCAAAGAAGCTTCTTTTGCCCCAGAAGGAGACGATTACAGTGTACCATAAGTGGCCATACACGGACATCATCTGCAAGTTGCCCAAGCTTAAGTGCCATATCTACAATGTAACCTCTATACCTAAAGCTTACAGAATACAGCAAGAGATAAAGAGGACACTAATGAGTCTCTCAACTCTCATTAGTGAAGTTCCCTCATGCAACAGAGGGCCAGGAACACACAAGGGCACAAATGGCCAAAATGTGGAGATTAGGAGTTTGCAAAGTGTGAGTCCTTGCACAGGACTCCTAAATTAAGCTTCACTCACCCAGGGCTCAAGGATCCTTGCTGAATAGGGCATGGAAAAGATTGTTAGAGCATGGGAGGAGGAACTTAACCATATGGAAATAGAATCACACAAGTTCCAAGGACCGTCCTCATATGATCCTACAGCAGTTGTGTCAGCATGTACAAGACCAATGCAAACTCACGCAGACAAAACCCAAGATAGAACTGTGGCAATGGACAGCAGGCCCCAATCCTAGCAGAAGAACTACTAGGAGTTGATTACTGCTGGGTGAAGAAGAGCTGATCTTAAAAGCAAGGGACTCTGGATGGACTGACTAGGCCTCAGTGGGTGAACTTGAACTGAGGAACATCTGGGGAAACTAACGGGACACAACGGGCCTTGGCACAAATGACAAGTGTAAGAATTCCAGCGGGGAGGGGCTGTGGGAGGGTGCCAGTGGGCAAGGGGGTGCAAAAGGAATTCAGTTTGATAGAGATATTCTGTACGAAATACACAAAAATTCAATAAAATACTCTTGTCTAAAAGAGATTTAATCTGTGAAAATATTTCGATCATTGGAGATTGTAAAGGGAAATTAATAACTATTAAAAGAAAGACAAGACAAGATTTTATCTGACATTAGTATATATTACTAAAGGCCGCAAACATAGTGCATAAAAATAGAATGGAGAAAGTTTACATTAAATCTTTAAAACCTGCAAATTGGAAACAATCATGAAGAACTACCTAAGAAATGGCATTTATCATATAGCCTTTATCATATGTTATCCTACAAATGATAATAAATAATAAATAGAACTTGTTCACAGGCACAGCACTAAATGCATCACTTGTATGCATTGTTACTCTACATCATATGCCTGCCTACACATCTTCTCTTTGATAAGGCACTGTGATATTTTATCAGAAAATAAAGTATTTCAGAGCTGGAGGTATTTCTTTTAGATGCAAATAATATATGACTAGGGGAAATGTAAGCTGTGCAGAAAGTCCTGTGCTAATTTACTTAGCATTTGGTATGTCATCTAAAAACATATGCTTATTATTTCCCCTTCCGGGAAGTAGATGACCATCTTACTTGAAGAATTCTTTATTCTTAAATTTTCTGAACTGGAAAACACTAATTTGCTGTAGTTGCTGGTTTATGGCAAATCCCATTAAAAGGAAACTTTTGAAATATTAACTACACACGCCTTTAGTCCCAGCACTCAGGATGCAGAGGCACGCATATCTCTGTGAGTTCAAGGCCAGCCTGGTCTACAGATTGAGTTCTAGGCCAGCTGGGTCTATAAGGAAATGCTGTCTCAAAATGAAAGAAAGAAAGAAAGAAAGAAAGAAAGAAAGAAAGAAAGAAAGAAAGAAAGAAAGAAAGAAAGAAAGAAAAAAGAAAGAAAGGAAGGAAGGAAGGAAGGAAGGAAGGAAGGGAAGGAAAGAAGGAAAGAAAGAAAGGAAGGAAGGAAGGAAGGAAAGAAAGAAAGAAAGAAAGAAAGAAAGAAAGAAAGAAAGAAAGAAAGAAAGAAAGAAAGAAAATATTATTACCAAACTGATACAGTCCAGGGCTAGTCTAGAAAATGGTGTCATTCGGATTGGTGAGGGACATCTCACCTCAACCCAATAGTGAAAATCTCTGAAAGGCGTGTCCACAGGCCAAGCTAAACTAAACCGTTCTTCATTGAGGCCCTCTTCTAATGTTCCTCCCTCTGTCAAGTATTGAAATTATCAAGCACATCCTCTTTCTCTTGAGTTTCCAATTTATCTTCCGGTCTGCTAAAGAAGCTATGCATTTTAAAAAATCATGTATAATTTTCACCATTATAAGAACAAAAATGTTGCATCCTGTTTACGGTGAGTCACACTGTCCACTAATACCAACTCCCCTCAATTTTCTACCCACTGAGAGGTGGCTCCTCCTTACCGTGTTAACCACAATGCTCATTCTAATGGCATAAACAGGTTCTTAATTGCTTCATGCAATAGGCATGTATGCTTTTATATGTTTTTGTTTCATTTCCATTGTTATAATAACTTCATGAGAAGATTGCTAGAAGCCATAAACAGCAGCTTCTATGACATCCTTCCCTAGTTCTCCAGGCTCCATCCCTTCTGTGACCATCCTCAACATTCTACTTTTATCCCCCAGCTTCTCTCTTAGCATGTTAGACAAGAGCACTGGGTATTGATGGCATGCATTCTAGTGAAATGCTCTTAAAATCAAATGGTACCTGAGGTTCTACTCACATCCAATGAATTCAGAACTCGAAGGAAAGTCCCAGACATTTATAATTTTAGAAACTTAAAATATGGTGCTGTAAATACTTTCATTTGGATAATTATATTCATACTAACCCCTCAATAACATTCTCTGTATTTATAGTCTATAAATATGATGAATCAACATAGATATTCCCACTAGGCTAAAATCCATGTGTTCATTCTCCTTAAGAGACATCCTTATTAATGGAAAAACAAAGCACATTAGTGTCCTCTACAGCCTGCCCTCCATTTCCTTCCCTCTATTTTATGTGACAAAGGTATTCCCTTTAATAAGTCACTTAAAGGATAAACAACATCTTAGAATGGTCCTGAAATTCTCTGCTCTTTCTCTTCTCATCCAGTCATTTGTACTTCAATTTTCTAAATACTTTTCATTTCTTTCATTTGCTCCATCATCCTTGCCAATTCCTTTAGTTCTGATTTTCACAGTTTCACTTAGTCATTTGCAAAAGTTTCTTGACAGATGTTCTTTCCCTTCAATTATTTTCCCAACAGAATCTTACCTTACTCATTCTCTGAATTATTTCATTGTGATACTCAATTGCCTATAACTGATCCATAAGAATTAGGCAGATGGCGGATGAAATTCAGATTTCCTTCAACTAAGACAATCTCCCTCCTTATCTGTTTCTTTCTTCTTTTGGGGGGGTTATTTTTGAGACAGGGTCTCCCTTTAAGTCTCAGCTGGCCTGGAGCTCACTCTGTAGAAGACCAGATTGACCTTGAACTCATAGAGATCCACCTGCCTCTGCCTCCCAAGTGCAAGGATTAAAGGCGTGCACCACCACGCCTGACACAATCTGTTTCTTCCTTTACCTTTGCAGAAGCTCTGGATATATGTACTCAGCTACTGTATCTCTGCTCTTTTGCACATGGCATTCTGTAAAAGGTAAGACTATCACCTGGATATTCTCTCACAATGAAGCCCAACATCTCTGCCTCTCTTCGTCTTCCTATTCCTATGAAATTCTTGAGGTCCCTTCAGATTGTTTACTGAAAGGACTAAATTCTCTAAGTCACATTGTAAGTGCTTTAAAACAAGTATCATGTGTGTTTTGGGCAAGGTTCTGTAGCCTAGATGTGCAATAGTAGCTACTTTATTACTTACATGAATGTTTGAAATCTTTATAGATTGGTTTTGAAGCAAGTTTAGTAGTAAAAAGGAGTTTCCATTTATTTTCTTATTTAGCTTTGTTCTTGACACACATACATGTCCCCTCATATACACAAAATAAGTGAGACTACATATGTACTATTATATTCAAAGGCTAGCAAAGCTTACTAATACACCAAAATAATACATACAAAAATGCAATTGGCTGCCAAAGCTTTGGTTTTCTTTTTGCGGGGGAGATCTTTTTCTGAGACAGGGTCTCCCTGTAGCCTCCACTGGCCTGGATCAGGCTGGCCTTGAACTCACAGAGATCTGCCTCTCTGCCTCTCAAGACTGGCAAAAGCTTTGTTTCTTAACTCAACTTAGAAATAAGAGACTGATTTGATTTTATGCTTTTTAAAGAACTAAGTCTTTTAAAATTATGCTGTTCCCAAATATAAGAATTATAAGTCTGAGGAATACATCCAATCTCTCTATGTCTCATATTTCTACTTACCAAAATTAATACAACTTCTTAACATAAGAAGAGATCAGAGAATGGATAATCTGAGGACCATTCTAAGACTTTTTTCCCTTTGATGACTTATTAGATGGAATATCATTAGCACATAAGAAATACAAGGGTGGAGTGGGGAAAGCAAGCAGTGTTTAAAAACAATAATTTCTTGTGTAGAACCCCCTGAGCTTTTGTACAAAGCAGTTGGGCGTAATGCACTTTGGAAACAACAACAACAACAGAAAAGACTGCATCAAAGAACTGACTGAAACAGTGAACTTCTGCTCAAAACAGTCAACTTCCCCATGGACAATATTGAGAAAGACTAAGAGATGAAAAGCATGTATGGCAGAATACATGAGCTCTGGCGGGGTGGGGGAATGGGCGGGAACACGGGTCTAGATTTGTTAAAAATAAAAAAAAAATTTTGTGTGTTCAAAAAAAAAAGACAATAATGGGTCGAATTTTACCACTAATAGGGATGTATACAAAAAAGAGTGTATACATGGATTCTTAGCCTAGTAGAGATATCTGTTCAGGTGTTTGGTATATGTAGAATATAAATATAGGAAGGTAAATGTTTTGATACACAGTAAGTTTTTTTTAATCTTAATATATATAATTTGTAAAAATGTGATAAAACTTCATAAAAAGAACAACTAATTTCAAACAAACATCTACACATTTTACTTTTTAGCAATCTGTTTCTAGATCTCTGTTTTAGTTGATTTGATCTATCTTTTTTTTCTTTTTTTAGTTATTATTTTTTAAATTTTCATTTATTTTTTATGTTTATGAATGTACTGTCTGCATGTAGGTTTGTGCACCTGTGTCGTGCAATACCTCGGAGGTCAGAAAAGGGTGTCAGATTCCCCTGGAACTGGAGTCAAAGAAGGTTCTCAGCTGCCATGTGGGTGCTGGGGATCAAACCCAGGTCCTCTGCAAGAGTAGTCAGTGCTCTTAACCACTAGGCCATCTCTCGAGCCCCTTGATCTATCTTTTTAACATCAAAGTTTATGTAGTTTTTCCTATCTTTTTGAAAAGTCCTACTTTAAGCCAGGCAATGGGGAAGAGAAAGATTCTTGACCAATAAATTATGAGAAAAAGAATCACTTCTCAATAAAAACTCTTAACATCATCAGCAGAAGTCAGAGTCCTTTGAAAGATCGAGTCTTTGACCATAACCTAGGCTTACAAGGAGATACTGAGAGTCCTCTGAAAGAGCTATCACATGATCATAAGCCTGGTTTACAAGGAGACAATGAGAGTCCTCTGAAAAATCTATCACATGATCATAAGCTCGGTTTACAAGGAGATACTGAAAGCCCTCTGAAAGATCTATCACATGATCATAACCCAGGCTTGCAAGGAGATACTGAGAATCCTCTGAAAGATCTATAACATGATCATTAGCCTGGTTTACTAGGAGATACTGAGAGTCCTCTGAAAGATCTGTCACGTGATCATTAGCCTGGTTTACAGGTTTACAAGGAGATGCTGAGAATCATACCTTTCCCATTAATGTGCCTCTCCCTGTAGGTGTACCTGGTGATGAGGATAACAAGCTCTAAGCTGTTTGGCTTGAAATTTAGCTTCCATTACCTGGAGACAGTTTCACATATTTTTAAAGGTTCTCCCTATGTTTAACAAGAGGTGACTCAAGGTTAAAAGAAATGAAAAATATTCACAAAGTGGCCAATCTCTTTTTAAGTATTATTTGTCCTTCAGGTTGGAAAAAATAATGAAAGCATCATAAATTAGAACTCTGGCATGTCACTTGTTAGCCCTAAATAGGCTAAATGTCATTTAAATAAATGCTTAGAAAACCATATGATTTTAAGTATACCTTCAGTGTTCACATGGTTTTTGCCCCTTTATAACATTAAACACTAACAAAATGTAGATTATAATTATTGTTAAAATACTAATTTCTCAAACTATCATGCATAAGTTGATATTAATCCAACTACATGATGATTCTATTATTTTAAAAATATGACTCAAACAACCTGAACAGACTAAAGTCCAAAATGACATCTCCAGAGAAAATAGACTGTTTTGCTTCTCACCCACTTGTGCCCCTTTCCCAAAGCCTAGGGAACAACTTGTGGAAGAGGAGGTGTGGTAGAATGTAAGGGCTGCGGAGAGACTGGGGTGAATCGTGAGACTACAGCAATATAGACTGGATTCCTATTTGATCAGCATGCTTGTGCATGCAAGCTTCTTCAACTGGACTATGGGAACCTTGGGTTGTTCAAAATTTGGACATAGATACTTGCAAATTGGTTTTACATGAATGTTACTTACATTCATTGCTCATGCTTAATAATTTGGCTCACTTCAAAAAAAAAATGCACCAATTACTTAATTGTATGGCAAACTGAGCAACGTCAATGTTATCTGAAAACAGCTGTGCTCTTAGATTGTAGAATCCCTTAAAAAATAAACAAATAAAGGAAAAAGAAAAAAATATGACTCAATAGGTGGTAAAATAAGCTTTTAAGATCTGGACTTGTTTTATAACCCAGAATTAGTGTGTTCATTACCTGTTACTAATGGTTTCAGAAATTAGCCTGAGTCTAGATTTTATGGGTATGTACTTCACTCAGAGTCATTTATGTTGAATGTTTTCAAAATCAGTTTTTCATATTATCCACACAGGACCTGGTGAAAGCAAGGCTTTGGCTTGCCTCCTGTCCCTGGCAATCCCTGCGTTCTTACCTTCTATGATGTAGACACACTCTCGGTCCGGGGGATACTTGCTGGGATAGTTGGGAGAGGTAAAGACACCTCCCTCTGCATGCTTCGTCCAGGTTCCACACTGTCCTGACTTCTGTGTTTCTGAACTGATTTGCTTTTCTATAAAACAAAATTTTAAAAAAAAACATCATCCCATTTTCTAGAATACTAAAAATAGAGAGTATATTCTCATAATATCCATTAGTAAATTAATTTTGAAATGGTCTTTTAGTCACAACCAATCAATTATACACACTATGAAATGTTCAGCTATTCTGAAATATTAACAGCATGGAGAAAATAGGAAACAAAAAAAATAATTAGAGGGCTTCTACTAGCAGTTTTCAAAAGAAACACACCTGTTCCCTTCTTGGTTGCCCCAGAGGAGTGGAGGATGATTAAACTCGCTATCACTGAAACAGAAAAGGAAAATTAGAAATTCCAAATGCACCCCAAAATGATCAAATCTTATACAACAGCAAGGCAATTACAGATAAAATTATACCCAAATAGAATAATTTTATCATTGTTAATCATTACAAAGCTCACACAGAACTTGCAAATTCTAATTCAAAAGTGCACAAAAGAAAACTTGGGACTCATTTAAAGAACCCCTTCCTTTTTAGAATGGAACAGACCCAAACTCTTAAAGCAAATGGATACTTCAAAACTAAAAAAAAATATTGTATTCCACGTATGTCACACAGACTACAGCGAGGCTTCAAGAGCTCTGATGTCAGTAAGGACCCTTTGCTAATAGTGTTGCCAATGTCTTTAGAAGAAGAGGAGCTCAGGAGAAAGAAAAACAAAGAGCCAAACGTTCCATGATCCACCCTAACACATTCCCAGTAATGTTGAATTCTAGAACCTAAACAATACTGCAAAGCTTGTGGCAGGTGGGGGGAGGGAGTACACAGGAAAACAGAGCAGCATTAAACAGATTGGTGGCATTAAACAGCATTATAAGATTTCTTACCAAAACAAGGAACTGAAGTAGCAACTAGCCTGTAACACTTCCCAGCCTGTGAAATTCATCCTTTCTAACCTGAACTTTGTTTTTAAATTCACTGTCATTCAGAAACAGATAATCATTTTGAGAAGAGAGATTTTTAGAAGAATTCATGGAGTTAGTTCAGGATCAGATTATGGTCATGAGCAGATCTTGAGTTTACATCTGTCTTCTCATTTACTCAAAAACATTTTTTTTTTTTTAGAAAACCTGAGACTAGCATTGTGTAAACATCATCTAGTATTCATATTTTCTAACATTTCTTTTTCTTTATTGTCATTTATTTTGGTGAGCAATTACATAAATATATCTTTGTTCTCACATATCCACACCAAATTAGTTTCAGGGAAGGAGGAGGGGCAGAATTCACAGTAATCTCATTATATATCTCAGTACAAGAGCTTAAAAATGCATGCCTAAACATTATTCTGAGAAAATTGCCTGGGTCTTGACATTAATTTTTGAGAAACTATCATTTGCACTACTTTTTAATCTAGTCAGGTCATTCATCCACTCCAAAGATTAAAAGATTTGTCCTTGGTTCCTGTGTGTGTGTGTGTGTGTGTGTGTGTGTGTGTGTGTAGACAGACATTTCCTAACCTACTGTGATCCCTCCCCCACCACAAGCACACAGAGCCTCCATGCATATCACTGTACATTCCATCTTCTTACTCTGATCTACTTTGATGGAATGACACCATGGAGCGCCTAGGGTGCTTAACTCATGGATAAAGCAACCCTCCAGCTCTTGCTTCATAATGTGACATTTCCACCACACATTTGCTGGCATTGCCTTTACTTCAAGACTTCTGGGTCTGCTTGCCTCTTCTCTCTTCCTCGCCCTGAAGCTTTATCACACTCTAAAGCAGAGTTGGAAGTCTGGTTGGCATGCACCCTTCTCCAAGCCCTGAGTCCAGGTGTGCCACAGCTTACCTGGGGGGTGGAAGATGGGTCCGCCTGAGCCCCTGAATCCCCCCAAAAGGAAATACTCTTTCCAGTCCAAGCAGCAGTACTGATATTTCCCGTTTTCCATCTGTGTCCTCTCGGGGGCTCAGCATCTACCTTGCGCGCCCATCTTTAACTACACTTCTCTGGACCCCTGAGGTTTCTGCCTACAGAAAGACAGTGGTTTTCCCTGGCCAACTCTGAGGTCCAGCGACTCACTGTGCGCCGCCCCCGCCAGGCTGTATGATGCTGCAATACCGAAAGTTTACCTCTGCCCCAGACTCCTAGGGACTGCGGGGTCTGGCTGGAGCTTGGTGGCCTGGCTTTTCCCAGCGCATTGGGCCAAGAGGAAGGGGGTGGCGCCCGGGAACCAACTGTCGTTGTTGGAGAGGTACTCACTGTGAAACAAACTGCGTCCATAGATCATGTCTGTGCGATACACCAGAGGCTCCGATCTCCACTAATTCCATTTAGAAACGGGAGACTTCGGTGGTGGGAGAGGAAGAAGTCCCAAGGTTTTAAATATGCAAACCACGGGCAAAATACAGTGGGGGGAAGCGAGAGGGGAAAGAAAGCGATAGGAACTGGTCTGCCTTCCGCCCTTGGCTTGCTCTCGCCCTGGCTTGCTCTCTCACCACAGCGAAGCCAGCATCCCCACCATGACGCTCACATCACACCCGGGCGCCGACCGCCACCATCAGCACCGCCGCCGCCGGCAGCACCCTCCTCCTTTGCATCATCGCCACCGCCGCAGCTGTCAGGAGGACGCGGCGGGCAGTCTGCGCGAGGGCGGCTGCGAGCACCGGGTGAGCCCCGGTGCGCCCGAAGCCAGGACCCGACCTGGACCCGGCGACCGATGGCGCGAGGCGGGGGCCGGTCCCGACCGACGGCAAGGGCAGGGCGGGTGGCAGCGAAGGCGGCGGCGAAGGCTCGCTCAGTCTCCAGTCTCATCCACCACGAGCAGCAGGTCGGAGCAGCGTCGCCGGGAGGATGCCCCGCCGCAGCCCTGCTCTCTCCAGCCTTTGGGGGTCTTCCGCTGAGGCATTGAAGGCAGGGAAGCAGGGGTCCGTCATGGGCTCGCCGGGCTGCGCGCCACCTCTGCGATCTTGCAGGAAGCGGAGCCGGAGGGTGGGTGTCAGGGGCGGGAGGAGGCTCGAGGGTGGCGGTGGGGAACACGGAGGTGGTTAAAGGGGGCGGGGAAGAGAGGGAGAGGAAGAGCAGAAAAATGGCAGAGTTAACAACCGAGAGCCTTAGTCATAGCCCCGATGGCACGACCCTCTAGGAAGCCCGAAACTGGGGTGAGACTAGGGAGCCGCGCGCGGCGGGTGCCCCCAGGCAGGGCTGGCGCGCGGCAGAACGGGGCGGCGGCGACAGCAAGGACACAACAGCGGCTAGGATCGCTGGGGGAGGGGGAGGGGGAGGGGGACCAGGCTGGGATCCTTCATTCCGCCAGCGCCAGGAGAAGGGGCCGGGGTAGCGCTTCCCAAATTCTCCCCAGCATCTCAGTGAATTGTTAAAGTCGTGGATGGAGACGGGCCATCAAGAGAGAATGCCCTGTAGAGTTTTTCACGACTTAAAGGTTAGAAATTGCTGTGAGTCTGTTCCCATCCCTCAAACTGGAGCTCTCTGGCCCCTCTTTTCTAGAGGGCGAAGACTTCTCCTTTTCTCCAGTCAGTCTAGGAAAGGAAGCCCTGGCGCTGGAAAGAAAAATGCGAGTTGTAAAAGTTTCGAGCTTAATAACGGCGAGATCCGGAGGCCAACCACACCGAAGTGCTCCAGCGAGCACTCAGCCTCTTGAAATTTACCCTTCTCCGAAAAATAATTCGAACACATCCTATAGCAAACACAGATCACCCCATCCCGTCACATTACCAAAGCGCGCACGGTGCGCGTGAAACTCGGGGAAAAGAGTTGCTAGAGAAACAGCCGGAAGAGCCCCAGTTTGTAAAAGCACGAATAAAGGATTAAGAAATAATTAAAGACGAGGCAGTTCCCCCTCAGGGCTGGAGCATGCGGTGTTCTGGAGTCCCTCCCCAAATGCTGCAGCACCTCCTACCTACTGGTGGCCGGGGTATCCAGGTCCCGCCCTCTGACCCTCCCGAGTGAACGGCTACAGAAACGGCGGAGGCAGCAGGACTTGTGCAGAACCGCCCCCAGGAGATCTGCAACACTTGGACGCCTGCAGCACCCTTTCTACTGGGCACCAGCTGGGGAAGCTGATGGTAAAGAACCGCGGGTGGGACGAACCAGTGAGACAGACAGCAAATAAGACTGGAGTCACCTCAAAAGACCAAGGGAAGGACATTGAAAGGAGACAGGGGAGCCCTTGGAGTAGGTGCGCCCTCCACACACCTGCTGTTAAGGCCCTGAGACGCCCACGTGGGTACGTGGGTGCAGGCTGTGTGTGGTTGCACGGAGCGATCTTTTCCACAAGTTCCCGTCAGGAAGCTGTGGCGAGGGATAGAGCAGCTCCCAAGTCTGGGGGCGGGGACAAACACTCAAATACGCAGTCTCTAAGACGCAGGATTCTGGATCCTGGATCTTCAGGAAACAAATCCTTAATGTTGAGGTAAAGTGACCATGTGTATGTGTGTGTGTGTGTGTGTGTGTGTGTGTGTGTGTGTGTGTGTGTGTGTGCCTGTGTGTGTGTGTCTGTGTGAATTTAGACAAGATGGACAGGTGTGCCCTACAGGGAGGGAAGAGAGCTAGGGAAATTGAGAGAGCGAGCAAGCTAACGGGTGGGGAGGCGGGAGGAGAAAAAAAAAAAGAGAAAGAGAGAAAGGGGGAGAAGAGGGAAGAGATTGGTAAGGGGGAAAAGGAAGAGACAGAGACAAGAGGGAGAGAGAGATAAAGAGAGAGAGAGAAAGAGAGAGAGAGAGAGAGAGAGAGAGAGAGAGAGAGAGAGAGAGAGACCAAAGAGAGAAAAGCTGCACGCCTGCAGCCAACCAGTTCCTCCTGAAGTCAGGCCAGCCAGCGAGAGGAGCTACAAGCCTGGAAAAGGGAAAGCTGTGCCCCAGGGATGCGGAGCTGGTGAATCTCTGTACTAATACCTATTTGCAAATGCTGAGAAAAATCCATAGCAGGTCCCAAGGAAGTTCTCTAATCCACATGCAATTCTTCTGGCTTCCAGGGGCTGGGTAGGGGTATAATAGAGCTGCATGTGGTTTTACTAAGGAAGTCCCCCAACTATGAAAGAGCTACAGCTATGTTAAAAAAGGGATGGGAATTTTGCAAAAGAATGCCTGTGAAATGCTTCCTGGAAATCAGATCACTTCTAGAGGTGAGGGTGGCCTTAAGGAATGGCAGGTAGCTTGAGAGGATTATTGAATATGGGAATCCTTCTTAAGAGGAAGTGGCCATTATTTTTCAGATACAAAATGTACCATTTCTAAGAAAATAACAAAATTCTTCAAAAGAAACAGTAGCAACGTTTAAAATTGTTTTACTACAGAAATTTATGGCATTTCTCAATCACAGGGTTTCAGCACAAGGATGAAAACTTTATTGCTAAACTCACATCTCAGGTGCCCTTTCTATCCTGACTATCTAGGTTATTTCCCCAATACGAACACTTTGTAACCTGCTTAGGGAAGTGGTCATTGCAGGTTTTCCTAGATGGGTGTTTCTTATATTAGAAGGGTGGAGAGCTGTAAAAATGGCACAGCAAAAAGCACTGAGTGTTCTTGCAGAGGACCCACATTCAAATCCTGGCACCCATATAGAATCTAACAACTGTCTGTAACTCCAGTTCAAGGGTACTCTATGACCTTTTCTTACAACTGTGGGCATTGCACAATGTGGGTGTACTTAAATGCATGCAATCAATACACTCATACACATAAAATAAAATAAAAAATAATAAAACAAAATATTTAAAGAAGGGGAAAGAGATGCAGAAAATTCAGGCAGAGAGGAAAGGGAGAAGTGAGGCGGGGGAAGGGAAAGGAGAGGTGAGGGGGAAGAACGGTATCCTAACTTGTGCTCATGCTTTTGTGGAAGGTTAAGTTCTGTCTGTCTATTTTTTCTTCCATTCCCTGGGCACTTCTGAACACTGCCTGAGCAGCTCCACATCTGCTCAGCCTAAGCATTGAAGGAATGAATATGCCCATCCTGCCTGCTCCCCCACCTAGGACAGAGTCATTCTTGGGAGCTTTTCCTAAGGCTTTGTATGGACAGAATACAAGGTAATTGCTCTGCCCCTTGAGATGCCCAGGCTGTGTGTTCTTTCCTTGAAGATCCCCTTCCTTTTCCCTCTGTGCTCATGCACACTTGCTTTCCTTTTCCTTTTGCATTCTTCCTCACTCTTGTCAGCCTTATTCCTTATTCCGCTGGGTTGACAAGCTGTCCTCTCATTCCTGTATTCCTAGAATCAACTCTTGCTAAACAATGCTACCTCCTTGTTTCTGTTTTGTTTTCTTTCTGAGATAAAAGAAAATATGGAGAAAAGTTCAGCCTCTCCAAAACAAGGGTAAGAATACATATAGTCCAACTACAGAATATGGTTACTTTTAAAGAAGCACTTAATATACAGTTCTTATAAGTTCAGCTAACCACCCTAGAAAACATATTCTGCTATGTGTCCTCAAAGTTAGAACTGAAATAATGAAAATTATAGAAGATGGTAAAAGAAACTAAAAGCTTCTTGGATATAAGATAGTGACATTAGTTTCTTCTTAGCTTACACCTACATAACAATGAAGTTTAAGAAAGTTTCCCCAAATCCTCAATGAATTGTTGTGCATCCTGATAAATCAAATGCAAACATTTATCTACGTGTATGTAATTCTTTACAGAAAGCAAAGTTCAAGTCTACTCAGGCTCCTTCATTAATTCCATCTCTCTACTGGGACATAGTGAACTTTGTTTTCTGTTGCTAAAAGAGAATTTTAGAACCATTCCATTTCATGTAATTATCTTATTACTAAATAACATTTTAATTTATTTATATAAGTTTGACATGTAACGGTTTATTTTACTCATTTTGCTAACTCATTAATATTCAAATCGTAGTTGCATTAGTTTCTTTTCTCAAAACACCTGAAAACTGTAACATAAGGAAGAGTGTATCTCAGATAAAAGATCAAGAATCCAGGTCATCAAGGCAGGGAAGGCCTGGTGGCCTGAACCTGGGACAGCTACTCTCATTGTATTTGCAATCAGGAAGCAGAGAGGGATGAGGTCCTGAACTCAGCTTATCTTCTCCCTCTTTGTTTCAATTCAGGACACCTGGCTCTGAGAATGATTCTGTCACATTCAAGGTGGATCTTTTCTAGTAGGGATTAATTTTGGTTCAATGTGTAAAAGGATATAATTCTTTCTAATGGTGTAGTGGTGATGGCAGGAGTGTGAGATGGTTTGCCACATTGCACGCACAGTAAATGGTCAGAGAATATTAGTGCTCAGCTCACTTTCTCCTTTTTAATGTTTAAAATTCAATCTAGGAATCTGGCCAATGGATTGTTACCATCTTTAGTGTCTTCACAGTTCAACATCACCGGAAACATACTAGCAGATATGCTCAGAAATATGTCTCCTAAGTGATTCTAAACCCAGTGTATTAGTCACTTTTCAGTTGCTATGATAAACCACCATGATCAAGGGAACTTATAAAAGGAAGAGTTTATTTGAGCTTATGATTGACTGTTCCAGGGAATCAGGGTCCATTGTGGTGGGAGGCATGGTGGCCAGGGCTGGAGCAAAAAGCTGAGGTTCACATCTCGCAATAAGCACTGTCAAGAGAGAGAGACTGGAGACCGCAAGACTTGTTAAACTCATTAAGTCCACGCCTGATGATGTACTTCCTCCAGCATGCCACACCTTCTAGAAGTGTCAAGAACAGTGCCACCAACTGGAGACAAAATATCTGAATACTTAAAGCCTATGGGGGACACTCTCATTCAAACCACCACATTCCACTCCCTGGCCCCCATATGCTCCTGACCATATAAAATGCAAAATGCATTTAGTCCAACCTTAAAAGTCCCCATAGTCTTTATCTGTCTCAATTCTATTCAAAAGTCTATAGTCCAAAATCTCTTCTGAGACATAGACAAATCTCTTAACTGTAAGGTCCTGTAAAATCAAAAGGCAAATTACATACTCCCAACATACATTGGAACTGAATACACATTCCAGTTCCAAAAGGGAGGAATAGAGGCATAGTGAGGAAATACTGGACCAAAACAAGACCTAAAACCAGCAGGGCAAACACCAAGTCCAGTAGCTCCAAGTTCAACTTCTGGGACTTTACTTCCAAAGGGTTTTGATGGCTCAACTTTTCCAGATTTGCTTCCAATATACATCTCTTTCTTAGGCTGGTACCACTCCCTGTATGCAGCTCTCCTTGGCAAATATCTCACAGCTCTGGCATCTCGAATGTCTTCTTGGGGTCTCCACTGTCAACCAGACTTCACATTCACAGCTTCAAGCAATGACCTATCAAGGCCTTCATTATGCTGGGACGCCCCTGCTGCATTCTGCCTGGCCTTGGCTCTCTGAAACCATGGAGGAAGAATTGAAGACCCCTTCACTCTTGCATCCTTCATGCCTCTAAAGCCAGCACCACATGAATGAAAATTCCCAGTTTGGCTACAAGTTTGGGATGGACCCTATCCTACTTCAACAACATTCACAAATTTTCTCTGCCTTTTCAGTATTTTCCTTTCAAAAGTTGGAGGATTAGTTGGGTGTGGTCTTGCCCTAAAGGTACTATTTCTGTTGTTTACTTGTAAATCTCGAGGTCCCTCCTTAATCACTCTCATTCTAACTACCGCAACCGGTTAACATCCTGGAGGAGATGGTCCAGTCAGCAAAGTACTTGGTGTACAACCATGGGGATCTGGGTTTCCATCCCCAGTACTCACATTTAGAAATGCCATTCCTGGTAGAACAAGCCTGTAGCCTCAGCAATGAGGGCTTGCTGGTCAGATACCATAGCTGATCATTGAGCTCCAGGTTCAGTAAGAGACCCTGCTAAGTAAGTAAGGCAGACACAGCCACATGTGCCAACCTCTGACCTCCACATGCATGCTCACACATATATACATGCATCTGTGTCCATGAACAGATATACACATGTATACCACACAGATGAAACTTAATTAAAATACATGTAGTCAATTTTACAATGAAGATCAATCACAACTATATTAGATTGTTTACATGAATTAATGAAATGTGGCCTGTCATATACTATGGTTCTATTGATAATTTCCTGCAACACGAAGATAATTTTTAAGCAATTTCAATATCATCTCTCTTTAATTATCTGTAGGTATGTTATGATGGCATAGAATGTCTTCATAAGCCGGGCATGGTGGCACACGCCTTTAATCCTAGCACTTAGGAGACAGAGGCAGGCGGATCTTTGTGAGTTCAAAGCCAGCCTGGTCTGCAGAGTGAGTTCCAGGACAGCTGGGGCTACAGGGAGACCCTGTCTCGAAAAGCTCCCCCCCCCAAAAAAAGAATGTCTTCATAAAATAGGGAGTACATCCAAGTCTTTGAATTCTCATGTTTAAACTAAACAGGTTACTTTATTATAAAAAAAAAAAGTTAAAAAAAAAGTAGAGTTTCCTTAGAACAAATATTGTGAATTGCTAACAGTTACTAAGCTTTTGTGGGCAAGAACAATTATGTTGCAGTGATTAGTGTTATTGTCTCTTTGGGAGGAAATATGAAAAGAATAAAAACAATCCCAAGATCCATCAACCTCTACTGAGGTATTAGAATGTTATTCTTATTTTGACTGATGTTTAATAATAGCTTATAAAAATAAGACTTGGTGGCTGGCATGATGGCTCAGCAGGTAAAGATGCTTTCTGTAACTGAATTTAATCCCCAGATTGCAAGTAAAGATGGAAAAGAAAGTTGTGGTTGGTCTCCACAGGTGTGCCTTAACACCTAAAATTCCTGAGTCCTGTTATAGTTATATTCCTTTCTAAAATCATGACTTCTAATGGAACGAGAATAAAGTACAGGCTGTGAAAAGAAACAGCAGTTTCAGTCCAAGGGAATCCAGAAAGCTGTCCTTATGGAGTCTCTGAAGAGGCAGGTCTTTCTCATCAGGATTGGTAGAGAAAAGAGAATATAAATTGTGTATAGGGCACAAATTTCAATTTATACTTAAAGGATATTTTGTTGTTATTTCTTGGAGTTCGTAGTATAGAAGGCATGCTTTTGTACTATCAGAATGAATTTTTCATATATAATTGTGAAAAATGAACTAATATCTGCATTAGCATCTGAAAGGACAGAGTTAAATAATATTGATTTGTAACTAGAAAGCACATGAAAGGCCTTTTGATCCAAGAGTTCCATAAGCTTCTGCTTTTGAGTCATATTGTTTCTTTAGTCCAATTTGGAGTAACTGCAGAGGCAGTCAGACCTTTGCTAGTTCAAGGCCAGCCTGGTCTACAGAGTGAATTCCGGGACAGCTGGGGCTACAGGGAGACCCTGTCTCAAGAAGTCCAAAAACAAACAAACAAACGAAAACAACTCCATTAGAAAACTCCTAGAAATGACTAAGAGTTTCAGTAAAGTGACAGGATACAAAATTAACCTAGAAAAAGCAGTAGTCTTTCTCTACACCACCACCAAACAACTGGAGAAGGAATATAAGGAGAACTTCCCACTGAAAATAGCCTCAAAAAAAAAACAAAACAAAACAAAACAAAACAACAACAACAACAAAAACCAACCAACCAAACAAACAAACAAACAAAAACAACTAAGCACTTAGGAACACACCTAACTAAAGATTCCAGAGATCTCTACAACAAAAATTTCAAACCCCAGAAGAAGGAGATTGAAGAAGATAGAAGAAGATGGAAAGACCTTCCATGCTCATGGATTGTAAAAACTAATATAATAAAAATGTTCATTCTACTCAAATTAATATACAAATTCAATACAATACCAATTAAAATCCCCATGAGTTTCTTCACAGACACAGAAAAAAAAATAAACCTTAAATTAATATGTAAAAACAAAAGAGCCTGAATAGCCAAAGGAACCCTGAGGAAAAAGAGCAATTCAGGGGGGATTACTATATCAGACTTCAAATTATATTACAGCCCTATAGAAAAAAANGGCCGAGAAACATATTGGGAAGTGTTCAACATCACTAATAATTAAGGGACATGTAAATTAAAACCACTCTAAGGTGTCATCTCAAAATCTAATAAGACTGGGTAGCATTAAGAAAACAAATGACCAAAAAGCTGATGAGGCTTTTAGGGAAAAACTGGTACGCTCATCCACTGCTGTTGGGAACTCATGCAGCCACTATGGAAAGCAGTGTGGAAAACCCTTAAAAGACTCAAAATGAACCTACCACCTGACCAAGCCATACCACTTGCGGGCATGTACCTGCAAGATTCATCCTGCACAGCCATGTTTATTGCAGCACTCTTTACAAAGTGAAGAGCTGGAACCAACCCAAGTGCCCCTCAACTAAGGAGTGGATAGAGAAAATGTGGTACATCTACACCTTCATTAGAGTCTATGCCGAGTGGTAAAGAAAGATGAAATCATGAACTTTGCAGGCCAAATGGCTGGAACTAGAAGATATTATGTTAAATCAAATACAGTCCCAGAAAAAAAAACGGTTAAATGAGATTCTCATCTGTGGATGCTAGCATCCAGTAACTAGTTGTAAGGCAAATGAGCAACATTAATGTTACATTCTTCATTATTTGAAAGCAACTGTTCTATTATACACCCGAATCCTTAAACAGGTTCTAGAACTATCTTACCATTTGTATTTAGTTTCAGACTTTGGAATTTTGGTATATGGGTGGAGGGTATGTATGCGTATTTTAGAGTAATATAAAATCAAAGGGCAAAAATGTGAATCCTGAAATATGGTTTGGGGATGGCATGAAGTTTGTTTTCAGATGAGCTTAGCACCCCTAAACCCTACAACTCTTCACCACATGATTCCTTGTCTTCAGGCAGGTTCCCTGGAAGATGAAGTAACCTTGCTTTCCTCAGTTTCTGATCTTGCTTCTAAGTGAAACTCCAGGTTATGATTGAACATAGAAAGGGAAGTCCTGTCTTTGTTTCAGGTAAGTACAAGTTATTACCAGAACCTGATAGTGTATTGTGGATGTGCTATATACCCTTAATGTTATAGTCTATAAGCTATTACTTTCTTGAAGATTCAAAGAACTGTTGTGGTAGATTATCAGTATTTTCTCTGCAGTACCCAAACCAGGTGTCCTTACTAAATTCCATTCTGAGTCACAGGAATATCCCTGCCTGGTAGGAAAATCTGCTTGTTTCTTACTTGTCCACTTTGCCCAGCTATCTAAGCCTAGTACCTGCAGACTGATTCCAAGACCCTCTTAATGAAGCTATTAATCTCTAGATCTTATCAGGACTGGTGCAGCTGGAATATGTTGAACTGGAGACCTAACCACTGATCCAGAATTAGTGAATGAAGGAAGGAGTGAAATCTAAATCACAAGTAGCCTGTCACCTTTGATTTATAAATATATATTTAGTGTAAGAGTTATGAAATAGGAATGCACAACCATTTATTCTATGATACACTAATTTGGCTGTGATATTCCCTCCAATATCTCCTTTGCTCCAACTTATTCCCATAACTGATTGAGGTTTTTCTAGTTAAATTTTTACTGCCACCACATTTATTCTTCCTGAGCTTTATAGTTAATCTAAAATTTGTCTCAATTCTCAGTTTTGGAAGAATGCAGAATACAATTGATGGTTTCTAAGAATTTAGGAGGAGAGCCATACTAAACAGAGCCAATGTCAATTGAATAAATCTGTGGTCAAGACAATCACTTTATTTGGTAGACCCCTCAAATTTTATTTTATTTTTATGCTCCTCTGTAATTATTGTGCAAATGTTACACTTCTCCAGGGACAAAGAAAGCTCTTAACTATTGGTTAGTTTCCTTTTTCTTGTTTATTTTTGAGTTTTTGTTTGGTCTTTCCAATATTCTATGCTCAATAAGCAGAGAGTAGAATTTACAAGAGAGTGAGAAGGTCAGGTTGATTCATGAAAAGCCAGTGTTCTGTGCTAAAATAATATTCCATACACAGGCACACTGTTTTCTACACCCAAGGCCACCTTAACTCAAAAATATTGTCACCAATCTCAATTGTTTTGGAAAATAACAAATATATTATTCTCTAAAAATTTGATCCACTAAAAAATAGGAAAAAGGCTTAAATAAAGGGAAAGTAGTTATATGGTCATGATAGGTGACAGATAAATGAAAGTTAAATAGATGATAGATGACAGACAGATAGACAAAGGTCTATCTGTCTATTAGATCATTTGCTTAAATATAATACCTTATTTTTAATTGTCTAGAATTAACTTAAATATATTCCTATTCATCTTTTTGAAAGAAATTCTTTCCTTTAGAAATATCCAATCTTGTCAGATAGAACACATTGTTCTTGTTACCCTTAGCAATAAGGAGTTTTTATAGTATATTCTTAGTGTATACCTTTGACTCATATTCTTTTATTTTAGGAACAAGGCTCAGGATTCATAACTATATACATATGGATGGAAGTGCTTAGAAAGAAAATCTGCTCTTCTGGAATGTTAGATGTAAAATTAAGGCCTGTTGGAACAAGCAGAACTGGGAGAAAAGCATTAGAGAATGAATCATGGCTTCTAAACTGCTTTATTAAAATTTAATATGTGCATTTTCTTTAAACAATAAAATAATGTCATTGATGAACTTTGAATTCTTATTTATTTCAGAAAGTTATTTTGAATACATTAATTAAAAATAGAACTGAATACAGGCACTCAACTTTTTTAGCTCTTCATTAATTGTAACTTTATCCATGCTGTCTTCTAAGCCTGCCTGAAATCATGAGATTTAACAGCTTCTCCTATAATTATGACCTTTAGTACTACTGAGCATAAGTTTTATCACACATTGAAGTCAGCCAATTTACATGTTGACATATACATTGAGCTGAACACAGGATTTCTACTTTCTTGATTCTTTTTTGAAATATGAGCATGTTAGAAAGTTTCTCTAAAGATCTCTTTCAAGAAGATTTAAGGGTTCTGAGGGAAAACCACATGAAACCAAGGTTGACAGTCCTTTTTGTAGAAAAGAAGATAGGATGCACACATATACACTAATAATCTAGCAGATAATCAATAGACTAAAGCATGAAATTTATGGAGTCAAACAAACATCAAATTGCTTTTTGTATCTTGAGTCATGTTGAAACAAAGCAAATGGATTGTGATCTACCCCAGACATATCTGGATAAAGCTTAGGATAGAACTTGCTTTCAGAAGGGTTTATAAACATGTCAGATTTTAAGAATCATGATACTTTTTTGATGACAAGTTTCTATAAATTTCAAAGATATATAAGTTTTAAAATTGATAGTTATAACACCCTCATTTTTTGAGACAGAATTAGATATGTAGCCAGGCTGGCTTCAAGCATACCATCCTTTTGCCCTTAATATTCCAAGTGCTGGGATGAAAGGCATGCACCATCAAACATAAATCAATCCTTCTTTTAAATTACACAGGACCTGAGGATAATAAGAATACTTCTGTTGTTGTGGGATAGCTTTTCTTAGTAATATATTTATTATAAACAATGCTGGTATATTTTTAATGTTAATGAAGACATTTGGTGTCGATCAGATTACACGAAAACGAACTATATTGGCTTTGTTCTGTAGAAGTAGTATTGTACTACTTTTGGTTTTGTAGAAATAGTATTTGAACTTTTGGATTTTTAATAAAATGTACAAGAAGTAAAATTTTGATAGATTTTCTTCCTACACATTATGGAATCACTATTAGCTTCGAAGGGAAAAATTTGCTAAGTATGTAATTATCTCATTATTAACTAAATCCCCATGGTAATTGAGAAACCAGCTTGTGTTGGAAGTCCTGATCCCAAGTGACTCCTGGAGCTCTGTGTGCACTGTCCCCTCTGGAGTGGTTTTCAGGACTTTCTCAGTTTCATTTATAATGCAAAGAGGTAATATGCCCTTTAATATTAAATCTCTTGACTTTCCATTTTGGATTCAGAAGAGCAGAAAATACAAACGAGTTGCAGTAGACCCCAAATTTTTTGATGCATGGGTGTTGCTCTGGTCTACCTGATTTTTGCAGTCAACATCCTCAGTGTACACACATAGCAATAGACATATGCATATACTAAAAGCAATTTTACTATTATCAAACATGTCAGTAGGAAAACATAATACTTGCCTATCTGAGGTCAGCTTAAGTCACTTAAATGATTATCTCCACTTGCATCCATGTTCCTACAAATGAACAAATTCATTTTTCTTCATAGTTAAAACAATTTCCATAGTGTATAAATACATCACACTGCATCATCCATTCCTCTGTTGGTGGATATCTAAGATGGTTCCATAATTTAACTATTGTGAATTCTGCTGCTTTAAATTATTATGTATCAGCAACTGCAATAGGTTGAATTGCAGTCTTTTGCGTAAATGCTCAACCTGAGTCAAATGGTAGATCTTTTCTTTTTCTTTTTTTTTTTTTTTGTGGAACATCCACACATGTTTATATGACATGAATGTAGAGGGGAAACTCTCTAGTGGAGCAAAGGGAACTAACACGATGGATGAAAAATGGGAGGGGAGCATGCTCAATATACAATATACACAAACAAAATGTCCTTACATAGCACATTACACCATATACACAATGTACAATACATACAATATACAATACATACAATGAGAAAAATTTAAAAACATACAAAATGTGCTTAAATGTGTAGAAAATCTATTTCTAACACAAATGCTAGGAGACACTAGAACATAGGAAATTGTATTAGTCTCTGAAATTGTCTTTACAGAAAAACACTGTAGAGTCTAATTGCCTGAGTCACTTTAAATGAGGTTGGAACAAATATACAGCAGGAATCAATTCTGGATTGGCAAGGAGATGCTGCTAGCCTTTTGTAACTCCAGTATCTACAATGTGTTGAAATATTGGCATTCTTTTGTGGCCAATAAATATATGTGATAAGGTTTAACAAAAATGTCAATATGGCTGGAGAGGCAGCTCAGCAGTGAAGAGTACTGGCTCTGGGAGATCTCTCAAGACCACCTGAAGCACAGGTAGACAGGAGCTGGGTGTTTCAGCAAGATGGATTGTTGTTTGATTTAATCTAGTGTCTTTGGCTTGATTGGCTTTTGTGGCTGTGGGAGCGGAATTATCCCCCCAGCTGTATAAAAAAGGTAAAAGGGGGGGTTGTGCCGTAGTCTTGAGATGCAGAGATCCTCCCCAAACCCAACTGAACAGCCCCAGCAGCCACCCTGCCCCCCCCCTTCCCACAACGTGTGGCGATTACGATAGAAGACTCCTGAAAGGAGGCAAGACAAAGCAAGCCTTCACAACAGTGAAGACACATTAAGTGGGACACACATCTCGGCGAATAAAAGCAAGGAGAAGCCCATAGTGCTAGGAACACGAAGAAGAGACAAATGGGAAAGGTTGCACGATAATCTCGGACACGTCAAGACTCACACACCCTGTGGAAAATCTCCTAAGAGTGGGGATCCCCCTGGGGCGATTGGCTAGGACACAGATATCAGAATAGCATCCTAAGTGAGCGCTGAACATACCTCTAAAGAAGTAAAAGATTATAAGAGAGAAATCATAGAAATAAAGAAAAGAGAAATGAAGGAACTCAACGAAGGCTAGAGCAGAGAGAAGTTGTACTAAACTTCTCTGGAAGAGGTGGATACGCACTAAGATATCCCTATGCTGAAAAAACAGTAAACTATCACAGGAAGCTAAGCATCAGCTACAGGATAGTTAGATTGAATAGCTCCAACAAGAATGAATACTAATAGTAAAGTCTAGTACAGAACCAGAACGAGAAATGAAAACATAGGAAAAAAAATCAACATCTCATCATATCTCAAGTCCTTAATAGGAAGTAATGGTGTAAAATTATGGACGTTCACATGAAAGCAGAAATGGAGGTTAAGCAAGGTAACAATTAGAAATTCAGCATCGGAAGATAACACGTACAACTAAAATCCTCAAGTAAAACGATTTGAAAAAAATATATAGCATATAGGGCACAAAGTCGTGAACACCTGGCTGACAGCACTGCTGGGATCACTATGAAAAATCCAAGACGCTCTATCGAGCATCATAGACAATAGAGGAAGGAAAGAAATCCCAAAGAAGTGGTATTGATCAGATATCAACGCAAATATTAGAATCTGAGAAATTTTCTTTTCAACTAAAATTCTAGACTAAAAGAAAATTACATAGTAAAACAAGTAAGATATGACTCCAAACAGACGAATCAGAAAAATGCACACCTCTCCACGCCACTACATGCACATTTAAAGATGCTATACAACTTCTATAAACAAATATGGACAGAAATCCTTAAAAGCCCTTACAATGAAAAACAACAAGTGACCTACAATAGGCGACAGACTTATCAGCAAATATACAACCTGACATTTCTAAACGGTATAAGTCGTACAACTAATGAAACTAGTTCAAGGAAGAATGTCGATGGTAGGCAAAGTCATGTCGCTCTAAGTGTTTGAATAAGGACAATCAGATACGACCAACGGGTGAATGAATCTAATAAGGACTAGAATTCAACTGGACTGACAATAAAGGGTTTTGATCCTTGGATTGACTCACAAGAATGTTTTCGAAATTGTGAAGAGAGAAAAACCTTCACATGACATAAACAAGATGAAGAATACATTCCTAGAAACCAACCATCCAGAGAGTCTTCGAAGCGAGATATCAAATCGTAAGGCCGAAGAAATGGAGCAACCACCCCCCAGGCACCTAGAAGAGAAATCAATAAAAGCAAATAACTGCAGAAGGTAGAAACCTAAACCCAAACCTCAAATGGATAAATAAGGCAAAATGAAGCCAAACACAAACCATTAAAGTACATCAACCTTATATATTAGGAGAACGTAAATTCCCAATCAAAGACATAACTGGAATGGATTTAGGAACCAGAATCCCATCAATTGCTGTCTACAAAAACACACTTACCTTCAAGGACAGGCACACACTTAAAGTGAAAGGAATAGGAAAAATATTCCAAGCAAATAGCACAAAAAGAATAGATGGTTTTTATTTAATATCAGACAGAAATAGTACTTCAAAGTTAAAAGAAATCAGAATAACAAAGGGCCATTACATATTTATCAAAGAGAACAATTAACAAAGAGATTTCACAATATGTAATGTAATATGCTCCTAAAAAAACAACTTGGTGCACCAAACGTTATAAAACAATTCTCTCAGAACCACAAGTGCAAGATAAACCCAGTACTACTCATAGTACGGGAACTTCAACACCCCACTCCGACCTTCTTTCGAAAGGTCAACAGGACAAAGATAAACAGAAGAGACATCTGAACTGAATGATATGATACACCAAATGGACTCATAGAACTCTACTGAATATCCACCCTATAACCAGAGAATACACTTTCTACTACTCAGGCACCCAATGGGACATTCTCCAAAATCGACCACATACTGGGAACACACCAGAAGTAACCTCCACAAATAAAGAAGATTGAAAATAATTTAATGCTATTCTATCAGACCACAGTTGCAATAAAGCTCATACATCAAAACAAAATAAGTCCTAACTGGCACTACCACGAACAACATGGAGACTAGCAACAACACAAAACACTATGAAATGAATGGTTCAAGGAAGAGATAAAAAAAGAAAAAAAAGAATTCCTGGGAACTGGATGACAATGAACCAATACAAATAAAACCATGGGATCTTAAAAGCAGTCGCTAGAAGAGGAAGAGGTTTATCGGAGGCACGCCTGCGTAGGGCCTACATAAGAAAAACAGAAAGAGCACAAAGTGAAAAGATCTAACACTGTCAGCTAAAAGCATTGAGCACTTGAGAGGCAACCAATAGGAGTGAGACCGCTAAATGTGAACATTGATCACGTGAAGGAAAAGACAATAATGCAGAGCAGACTCACTATTGAATAGAAAGTCAGAAGACTTGAACAACAATACAAAAAATCATGAATCCAAAAAGTTGGTTTCCTTTTGAAAGAAGTAAGATAAGATAGAGCGCAGACGTCAGCCCAGTTAAACGCGATTTAAACACTTAAAGAAAGGGAACAAGGTTCCGATCAGCATCCATCTACGATCTGTGATTAATAGGGGGAAAAATTCTAAACAAAAGCATAGAGAAAGATCAGTTTATAATCATACATCTACGGAATATCTTCAATAAATAAAGCCTATAACTTCTGACCTATTAGTGATTGGAGAACTAGAAGAAATGGATAGAATTCTGAAATCTCTGAATCTGATCTCTGAATAGCGTACCTAAACCAGTAAGAAATCTAACAGAACATAGATTCTAAGTTAATGACATCGAGGGATACCCATATATATTCGTAAAGAATTATCTGCATAGATTGTCAACTAAAAAAATCGCCCAAATAAAAAGGTACAGCCCAGACCCATGTTCGCTTTCGAACTAGACAGAATTCATTAAAGGAACATTCAAAAAGACCTAACAATTCATTAGCATCTTTTTTGGGAAGTTGTTTAAGAAGGATATTCATAAACAGAGGTGAAGCTCCCAAAGTAATCTCATGATCTCCAGATAAACTCTGAACATTAAGTATCATTTTAATAAAACTCTAAAAGACCAAGGCAAAAAGAGATACAAACCAAAAAGGAAACTATATGACCCGAATGCTCACCGTAATGAACACAGATGCCAAAATTCTAAAAGCAGGATACTGGCAAATCGCAGGTAACAAGTTAACCCCACAATCTCTAAACAGATATCATCTATCATAGACCAAGTTTGAGAGTATTCTCCATGAAGTGCAAAGTAGAAGTGCGGGGTGGCTAATACAGTACATATAATCAATAAACACCTACATCAATCGCATAGATAAATTGACTGACTTGCAAGACTATAAAACTATACATACTACCAAATCATTCAAATAGAATTGTAAGCGGAAATAATGGGTCGATTGACAAAAAATCCGCATATGCATACCTTCATGATAAAGTCCTAGAAGGAATAAACTTAAATTGAGCCAATTTTCTTAAAAAATGAAAAAACCATATACAAGAAACCCATCAGTAACAATTTCATATCTGTCAGAAAATGAGTGGATAAGGACAGAAGCGCATTCTCCATGATTAAAATGGGTAGGAACAATTCTAACAATCAACGTACTGCTGCTCCCTAGATCAACCACCTTCCCCTTCGTAAGAAACTATAGGAAATGCAATTTGAAAAACTTGGTAGGGGACAATAAGGCAGAAAAGGAAATTAAAGGAGTATAATTGGAAAAAAGGAAGTTCAAGCTATCACCTATTTGCTAATGAATATTAGGGTGTTTTACTTAGAGGCTTGCATGCATCAAGAATCCGCTCTAGGTCAAAAACCGCTATGGAGAATTGATTAAACTCAGCTCTCAGAGTTCAAGTGTGCAGGGATGATGACTACAATATGCATACCTCACATTGAAATCAGTATCATTATCTCTATTTCACATACACCAACACATGCAATGAGAAAGAATTCAAGGAGCTTTCCATTCACAATAGCCCTCAAAAACAATTAAATTACTAGGAAACAAATTCGTAACCAAAGATAGGACCAAGATCTCTACAACAAAAATATTTGAGACCTCGAACAGACAGTGAAGAGATTGAGACATAGCGTATAGATTGGAAATCAAATCCATACGACTAACTGGACATGGGGATTATGGAAAGATACAACAAGTAAAATTATTTGTCCCATTCTAATCCGCACTCTGTAATATGTGATTAATGCAATCCCCAATATAAAATCCCCAAAGTGTTCTATCACAAGGCTTTGTGACAACAACAATTCCTTAATAAAAAAACATTTGGAAAAACAAAAGACCACCGAATAGTTCAAAAACACCATTGAAGTTGTAAATCAGAGCAGCGTGACATGGGGATGTTCTCTCTAGACTCAAACTCGAACCAGGCTTGTCAATAGTAATACACCTGGGCAACTGTGCATCAAGAAACATGCCAGTGGACGCAAAAGGTCGAGAGACGCGAAGTAAGCAGTATACAATTTGAACGCGAAGAATCATATCTTGAAGCTACATAGACATGTTTCTTAGCCATCCCGATATTTGACAAGGGGCCAAGAAGACACCGGAATGGGCAGAAAAGAACAGCATCTTCAGCAAGTGGGTTGGCAAAACTGGATCCACCTTGCAAAGAATGAAATTAAACCCTACCTCTCACACTGTACAAGAATCAACTCCCGAGGATAAAAGACCTTCAAAGGTGAAACCCCAACTCTTGACGGTGGCGAAGAGAAGAAAGTTGCGCAGTAGTCCAAGCCCTATAAGACATAGGAGTGTAGGGGAAAAGACTTGCCAGAATCAGACAGCAGGCTGAGCAAGGAATTACCGCATGGTCGACATCTTGACCAGGATATGGGGGATTCCAATTCATTTAATACACTCAAAAGCTCTGTACTAATCAATAAGAAAGAAAAAAAAAAAAAATCAAAAATCTTAAGACAGTGAAGTAGAAATCGGAGCCACAAGTGGAGGGAAACACACCACAGAAACAGTCTAACAAAGCATTGATTTTCCAGAATATAAAACTACCGCAAAAACAAGAAGAAAACAATGTTACCCCTCAATAGAGTGAAGCAAAGAGCGCTGACAGAGTACTTTGCACAATGTGAGAAATTAGAGATGCACTGAGATAATCTACTCGTTAAGTGTTCAACATTCACTAAGTAGTTATTTAGGAAATGCAATTATCTAACCAACTTTAAGATAATACTAATTTTGGTCAATAGTGTCCAGTGGTTATGATTCATTAGACAAACTTAATGTTATGAATCCGTTTCGAAGTGCTGGAGAGGTGTGGGATTAAGAGGAACATCGTCCACTGCTGAAAGTGTGGAATGTAAACTTTTCAGAACCATTATGGAAAGCAGTGTGGAGTAGACCCTTGAAGACTATGGAATGAAAATTTGGCCACCCGACTCCAGGCATCCATCCCCGCCTCTTCCTGCAGGTACCACAAGAAGTACCATCCCACCACAGAGATACAAGAACACGCGGTTATTATTTATCTCACATCTCAAAATGAGTAAGGATCTGGAACCACCCAAATGCCCCTCCAACTGAGCTTACGTGGAGTTAGAGAGAAAATATTGTACAATCTAACACAAGGTTTGTTCATATGCAGGCGGAGTAAAGAAAAGACATCAACGTAAGCTTTTTGGCGAGGAAATGGCTGTAGCTAGAAGAGTAGACATGGCTGAAGTGGAAGTAACACAGTCCCAGAAACAAATGAACGAAGGTTACCTCATCTGTGCAGGATGCGTTGTGACCAATTATCTAGTTGTAAGTATTTTTCTTGTGCCTAGGCCCTGAGTGTAGTGTTTGTCTCAAGCGTAGTTGGACGTGGATGCATGTAAACTAACAACAAACAACAACAACAACAACAACAAACACAACCACAACAACAACTGAACAGGAAGGATTGCATCAAGAACTGACTGAAATGGTGGACCTTCTATTCAAAACATTAACTCTTCCACATGGAGAATTTTGATGAAAGAACGAAAGAGAGATGAAAAGACACTTTTGACAGAATCCTGAACTCTCTTGGCGTGGGGGGTGGGTGTATTGGGTGGCGGTACGTCGGGGTCTTGATTTGAGTAGGAAGTAAATTAAATAAAAGCAAAAATAAAAAAGTATAAGAGTGCTGACTCTTTTTCACGTGGTCTTCTGATTCTGGAGGATGCCACATGCAGCTAACAAAACCCATTCTATTTCCAGTTCCAGGTGAGCCAATGTCCTCTGCTAGCCTGTCTGGGATTTGCATGGAAATTGTGTCTTTATGCAAATTCATAAAAACACTCATACACATAAAATATAATCAACACAAAAGACATTTTAAAAATGTCAAGAACACCTTAAGTAGCACCAGGTGTCTTATATCTCTGGCTCTTAAATTCTGCCTTCTCTTCAGTGATATTCTCTGAGCCTCAGGTGTAGAGTTTGCATTGTAGGTGTGTCACTCAGGGCTGGTCACCTCACAGTCACTTACTCTCTGTATCTGACCAGGAATGGAACTTCATAATCTTCTCCATCTGTGGCAAAAGAAGCTTCTTTGATGAGTGGTGAGAGTTTAAGTCATTCTAGTCATATAAAGAAGCTGCACTAATGAAATATCCACACTGCAGTAGTCTACCCAGTATCTTCATATAAATAATGACAATACCAGCTAGCATACAAGGTTTGTCAAACATTACATATAGTATTATATATATATATATATTAGTTTAATATATATATAATCAAGGATGAGGGGGACTTAGGATGGAAATGGTTGTAAACTAACACATATATGATGTTTACCCTCAAATTAACACTTTAAATAGGAAAAAAAGTGGTATATGTGTTTTATGAATTCATTATGAAGGATTCAATATATATATTATAAATTCATTAAATATATTTTCTGTTAAAAAGGCACCAAAATTTTATTCTGAAAGCAACTGTGCGCTATTACAAAAGTGAATTCTAAATGGCTCCTAGAGTTTGTCTTGCCGCTTAAATTCACACATTGTAATTACCATATATGATGGAAGATATGTAGTCATATTCTTAAAAAAAAAAAAAAATGTAAAAGTTCACATCTTTATAAACCGCATAGCAATTTACTGTTAAAAGATGTGAACTTCTTAAATGTGTTTAGGAATCAACCATAGTTTATTTTCAGAATTTGTAATTTTGACTTATTATGGAATAAGATTAATAATGCATATTTTGGAATATATAAAATAAAAAATTTATTTTAAAAGGCAGCCAAAGAGACATTAAATTGGATGTCACAAACTTGGTTTTAAATAGGCCTTAGCATATATAACAACAGCAGTGTGTGAAATCCAGAGGGGGCTATAAAAGTGTGCAGACGGTGGAAAGGGGTCTAGAGGAATGATAAAAGTATAGGGTGAAAAAAATTGTTATGAAATTCATACTAACCATCAATAAATTCTAATAAAAACGTCAAATGTTAGGCCAGCAAGGTAACGTATAAGACAATGCCATGTCATCGAAAGCTGTCTTATTGGGTGGATTCCAAATTTCACATTCTGTTAAAGGAGAGACTGACTTCTGAAGTTTGTTCCCTGAACTCCACCACACATACATACCATGCACACATAAGAGAAAAGAGAGCAAGAGAGAGAGAGAGGGAGAGAGAGAGAGAGAGAGAGAGAGAGAGAGAGAAAAGAAGTCGAGGGACTATAGAGAAAGGCCACTGACTGATATTCCAAGGAGCCATGTTTGATTCTCCCCCACCCCACCATACCTCCGGGTGGCTAAGACATGTCTAACTTAAACATAACTCAATTACAAACACTCGGGGAATCTGATGCTTTCTTGCTCCTTGAGAGCATTGGGTTCGCACATTATCAAATCATACTCTACAACATAAATAAAATAAATAGTTAAAAATAACTAAAAGAATACAATATAGGACACTTTTCATAGAAAGAACAGACACTATGAGAGAGAATAGGGGAGGGTTTAGGAAGAGACTATTGCTGGTTGTCAAGAATGGGCAGATGAAAAAAGAAGGTAACAATTGTGAGAGGGTTATCAAGATGCTGGGGAGATTGGGTAAAAGGATATGGAGTATATACAGGTTACATACTATAACGGCTGGGCTGGGAAAAAGGGAGCAAATGTGTCGTTGTCAGAATACGAACAAAAAGCCTGAGATGGGCTGGAATCATCAACCATTGCAAAGGACAAATAGAACAGGCATAAGCTTGAATTGTTTAAAGGTTTAAGAGGGAGGAAAAATGGTGAAAAGCAGGCGGCAGTGTGTGATGATGAAATAAAACGGAGAATATCGCGCAATCCTCTCTGGCGAAAGAAACACAGAAGCAAAGAGAAAAAAAAAAAAAGGGACGTGAATCTTAATGCTTCAACTATCAAGACTGATCAATAAAACCAAATCTGAAGAAATCAAGAAACAGAGCAGAAAATAAAAAACAACACAAGGGAATGGCTCAGAGACAGAAACAGAGTACTGTGGGGTGGACACTTGATATACAAGAAGNGGATGGAAATGGTGTGTAAACTAACACATATATGATGTTTACCCCAAATTAACATCTTTAAAAATAGAAAAAAGTGGTATATGTTTTTATGAATTCATTATGAATGATTCAATATGAACAATATTATAAATTCATTAAATATATTTTCTGTTAAAAAAGGCACCAAAATTTTATCTGAAAGCAACTGTGCTATTACAAAGTGAATCTCTAAATGGGCTCTAGAGTTGTCTTGCCGCTTAAATTCACACATTGTAATTACCATATATGGATGGAAGATATGTAGTCATATTCTAAAAAAAAAAAAATGTAAAGTTACACATCTTTATACCTGCATGCAAATTTACTGTTAAAATGTGAATCTCTAAATGTGTTTAGGAATCAACCTATAGTTTATTTTCAGAATTTGTAATTTTGACTTATGCATGGAATGTATATATGCATATTTTGGAATAATATAAAATAAAAAATTATTTTAAAAAAGGCACCAAAGGACATTTTGTGTCACAAACTTGGTTTAATAGGCCTTAGCATATATAACAGAGTGTGTGAAATCCAGAGGGGGCTATAAAAGTGTGCAGACAGGGGAAGGGGTCTAAGAATGATTAAAATATATTGCATGAAATTCATAATAACTCAATAAAATTATAATAAAATGTCAAATGTTAGGCCAGCAAGGTAGCTTATAAGCAAATGCACATGTTATCAAGGCTGGAGAATTGGGTTGGATTCCCAGAATTCACACTGTTAAAGGAGAGAACTGACTTCTGAAATTTGTTCCCTGAACTCCACACACATACCATGCACACATATAGAGAAAGAGAGCGAGAGAGAGAGAGAGAGAGAGAGAGAGAGAGAGAGAGAGAGAAAAGAGTCGAGGGACTAGAGAGAAGGCACACTGACTGATCTTGCAGAGGACCAGGTTTGATCTCCCCCCACCCCACCCCCATGGTGGCTAAGAACTGTCCTTAACTTCAATTCCAGGGGAATCTGATGCTCTCTTCTGCAGGATGTGGGTTCACTCACATCTATACAGGCAATACACTCATACACATAAAATAAAAATAAAATAGTTTAAAAATAATCTAAAAGAAGTACAAGACCTTTTCATAGAAAAGAACAGGACACTATTAAGAGAATATTTAAAAGATTTCTTTAAAATGAAAAAGATTAACATTTTGAGAGGTTGTCAAGAACTGGAAGGAGTAAGTTGTAAAGATATTAACTGAAGCTAGCAAATGTCTTTCAGAATACAACAAAAAGCTAATCTAATCTCAACTATTCAGGACAATGACCATCTGTTTTTGAAATTTAAAGAAAAATGTAAAAACACATTGGTGTACGTATCCCAATCCTCTCTGGAAAAACAGAAGCAACGTGAATCTGATGCTTCAACTATCAAGACTGATCATAAAACCACAATGAAGCAAAGCAGAAACAGCAGTAAAACACAAAGGAAGGGCTCAGACAGAAACAGAGTACTGTGGGGTGGACACTTGATATACAAGAAGGGTCACTTTGTGCTGGAAGAATAAAGATCTTTCCCAAAATGCTGCTTATTGTACATGTTGAAAGTGTCACATGTATGTCAAAATATGATTCTGAGAGAATCCTGAAAGAACTACAAAAAGAAAAACAATAAACTATTTGAAGATGTAATAGAATATTTTATGATTCACAAAATTTTATTTCCTTTAAACATTAGCCCACACACATATACACTCAAAAACAAGTGAAGTAAATGAATAAATGCATAAAAACCCTTGGAATACTGAATTCTCCAAAATATCCTTTAGACAAATAAGAATGAAATTCTATTATTTGCCCAGTTTAAAGGATAAAAATATCATTTCAAAATTTGAATTATTGATGAATTACTGTTTTGTTTTATAAAGAAACTGGATGTTGAACCAAAGGAAGATGATGCCCATTTTTTATCATAATACTAGCCCTGAGACAAATCCATAGCAATTACAAACATTCTCCTATCAGTCTTCATAAATTATTTCCTATTCATAAAGAGATAGCTTCATGATTAATTTGAATATAAAGCAGCATGTTTACATATAAGTCATATATGCTTAGAATGGATTATTTATTAAATCATTGCCCCGTTAAAATTGTTCTTAGGATTTTCAGTAGTTAGTATATGTAATCATCATTCAGACAAGTTTTATTTTTGGTCACATGGACATCATAATTTTATAATGAAAATTATCTCTAGATTTATCTGGAAAAATTCTGAAATGTATGTGTGTATGTGTGTGTGTGTGTAAGGTGTGCATGCTACTTGCTATGCATATGCAGGTCAGCGGTCAACCTTGGCTGTCTTTCTGGATCACTTTCCACACTATTTTTTTTTTCATCCTCTGCTTCTTCTGGATCCACCCTATTTTTTGACATGGGGACTCTCATTGATATGGAGCTCTTCCATTCTAGATTGGCTGGCCACCAAGCCCTGGGCTCCCTCTGTTTCAACCTGATCCCAACCTCTGGAGTTGTCCATTCATTCCATTGTGTCTGGGTTTTTCATGGGTACTGGAGATCCAAAGTCAGATCCTCCTGTTTGCATGGGAGCCATTTTACCAACTGGACCATATTCCTAGCCACAAACTAAAGGGCATTTTACTGATGTTGATACTTTGAAACTGTAACACCCACAGCAAAATGCCTTATTAATTAGAAAAAATATCACCATCAAAGGCAACAACTTCAGATAACCACCAGAATTACGACACTCTTTTTTCCTTGTCTTTATGAGACAAGGAAATTCATGTCTCATGAATTAGCAAATAGCAAAAATACAGTCATGTATAGACTCATGGTGGTAGGTAGCAGAGACTGGCTGAAAGAGGGACCAGGTGTGGGAGAGGCAGAACAGGTGGAAGAGAAGGAAGCAGAAACACCAGTTACAAGGGCAGTAGGCCTGAGGTATTCCCGTAGGCATGCTCTCGAGACCCAGGGATGGATGGAAGCAAGTTGCAAGCACTCTCCCACTTCTCATGGCCTTTATATTCACTCTCAAGCAGTAAACTCATTTTGATGATATACCCTCTTCCTATTTTTACATTTCAGATTGCTAGTTTTATTAATTTCATACATAGTAAACTGAAAAAAAAATGAAGAGAAGCAGCTAGATTATTTTTTTATATACTATAGGATGTTCCCTTGTCTCTAGTGCCTAAGGGCAGTTTTTTTTTTTTTTTTTTTTTTTTTTGGTCTTTTCGAGACAGGGTTTCCCTGTAGCCCCAGCGGTCCTGGAATTCGCTCTGTAGACCAGGCTGGACTTGAACTCACAAAGATCCCCCTGCCTCTGCCTCCCAAGTGCTAGGATTAAAGGCATGCACCACCATGCCCAGCAGGGCAGTTTCTAAACTCTGTTGAAAAAATGAATGGCAGGCCTGAGTATTTGTTTCATTTCACAAGCTGTAAGTCATGCCTGGACTGCATAAATGTGGTAGCTCACAATCTCATTTGTGTAAACTAATTTATCCATTTTATTGGTGGTCCAGGGCATTAAGCCTTTATCAGCACCAAATTTGCATCAGTGTTGTAGGAGTGGAATGAAAGGAGGAAATAGTTATGCTAAATTATTTGATTCTGTTTTTTATTCAGAAAAACAAAGCACAAAAATTCAAATCCAATTGTAGAAATTTCATAGAGCACTCTATAGAGACACTGTGGTGCTAGAGATGATGTATTGAGATACTTCGACCTTATCTTAAAAATATATCTAATTTGGGGATGGGGAGATGGGTCAGTACTTAAAAACACTGGCTGGTCCCACCGAGGACCTGGGTTTGATTCCCAGCACTCACATGTCAGCTAACAGATTCTGTAAGTCCAGTTCCAGGGGAATATGCTGCCCTCTTCTGAGGGCATTGTATGACATGTGTGGACTTACACACATGCAGGCAATACACTCATACACACAAAATAAAAAGAAAATAGTACACAAAAATTTTAACATTATATATGTGTAATTTTACCAAAAAAATTCATCATGATATGTACAAATAAACTATTCTTGAGAGAATTTTAGTGGAAAGGATTTTTATCTTTCCTTCTCCTTTGTCTTTTCCCCCTGATTCAGTAGAATATTTTTCAACTTTGCTTCTTCTTCTGGAACATCAGTGTCTACACAGAGTGGTGAAGATGGTTTATCAAAGATGCTGCCACCTGTTTACATATTGCTAGGAGAGATATACTAGATAGCTTTAGTGTCAACTTGACACTCCTGGGTTGAGGGAGCCTAGATTGGGGAGCTGGCTCCATTGGCCTGGCCTGTGGCCATGTCTGTGGGGCATTTTCTTGATTGTTGACTGATATGGGAGGGCCCACCCACTGTGGGTGGTGCCACCCCTGGACAAGTTGTTGTGTATTGTATAAGAAAGTAGGCTATGGGCTGGAGAGACGGCCTAGCAGTTTAGAGCTCCGACCGCTCTTACAGAGGACCCAGGTTTGATCCCCAGTACCCACATGGAGGCCAAGAACCATCTGAAACTCCAATTCCAGGAGAACTCCAGTTCCAGGGGAATCCGACACCCTCTTTTGACCTCCGCAGCATTGCCACGACACAGGTGCACAAACCTACATGCAGACAGAACATTCCTACACATACAGAAATAAATAAAATTAAAAAAAATAAAGAAAGTAGGCGGGGCAAGGGCAGGTATAGTTTAAGCTATTGATTCTAACTAACTCTTCTTGCTTCAGGTTTGCCAAAGTGATAGGTTTTGTCCAGGAAACTGAGAACTTAGAGAATTGTTTTTGTGTGCAATAATGAAGGAACTTTTTCTTTCCTATGAACATGAAGCTAACAGGTGTCAAGAGAAGACATGTGGTCGAAGAAGACAGATAACAAAACCATAGTGATGAGAGCAGATTGATCCAAAAAAGGAAAATCATCTGGAGGTTAAATTGTTTTAGAAGAAGTTAACATTGGTTCAGAGATTTAATATTGTAGTTTAAAAAATTATATGCCCTGTTTGATGATGATGATTACTGAAGAGAAGAATGAATATATTTCACTTTAGATAATTGCAAAAGACTTTATTCACAGATTTAAAACTCTTGTATAGATTTAATGCAACCCCAATTAAAATCCCCAAGTTTCTTCACAGGCTTGGAAAAAAAGTCCTTAATTTCATTTGGAAAAACAAAATTTAATTTCTATAGGGATGAAACCCCAAGTGTTATGCCTGGGGAATGAGGAGTAAGTACAAGGCATATAACCATCTTTACATGAAAATGGGATATTATAATCAGGTCACAAGAGCAGAAGGAATTTGTTTTAGTTTTCCTTCAATGATGATTACTGAAGAGAAGAATGAATATTTTTCACTTTAGATAATCGTAAGGATTTTATTCATGGATTTAAAACATTTTTGCTTTAAAACTCCAGCAGAACATATTTTGAGAACATATTTTGCTGTGACAAAACACTCTGACCAAAACCAACTTAGGGAAGAAAGGGTGTATTTGGCTCACATCTCCTGGGGTTACAGTTCATCACTGAGGGAGCCCAACATAGGAACTCAGGGCAAGGAACTGGAGGCAGGCGCTGAAGCACAGGCCATAGAGGAATGCTGCTTATTGGCTTCCTCTTCTGGCCCATGTCAACCTGCTTTCTTATACAGTACAGAACAAACTACCCAGGGTGGCACCATACATAGTGGGCTAGGTCCTCCCATGTCACTTAAAAATCAAGACCATAGCCGGGCGTGGTGGTGCACGCCTTTAATCCTAGCACTCGGGAGGCAGAGACAGGCAGATCTTTGTGAGTTCAAGGCCAGCCTGGTCTACAAGGTGAGTTCCAGGACAGCTGGGGTTACAGGGAGACCCTGTTTCGAAAAGACCAAAAAAAAAAAAAATAATCAAGACCATAAAAAAAAAAAATCAAGACCATACTCCACATATGTGGCTACAGGCCAGTTCTATGGAGGAAAATCCCCAATTGAGGTGCCCTCAACTTAGGTGTGTCAAGTTGACACTAAAGCTATCCAGCACAGGATTGAAATGTGAATAGCAAAAAAAGACTGGCCCCTTGGGTGATATAGACACAGTGAGACACAGTTCCTCCAAGAACAGCACACATGGAGGCTATTGGACACTTAATGAGCATATAATATAAAAAGAAATTAGGGTGAGCAGATCAGGACACAAGAAATCACACAGAATTGAGAAGATGCTGAATGTAGTAGCAAAATGTCAAAAAGCCTTGCTCAATTTCTATACCTAAGCTATATTTCAGAAGCAGAATCGATGGACTACAGAGGATGCTGTGTCCCCAGGAGAAGCTCCAGAATATCTGCTCAGATGCAGCACTTGGTGACAATTCCCTATTCCTTTCCTCAGGGCATCAGAGACATTCCTTAGGTGAGTATGTATGTAGTGGCTGCATTAGTTTTCTAGGGTTGATGTAATGAAATTCCACAGACTGGATGATTAGACATTAACTGCATCATCTGGGAATTTTGGAGACTATATTCTGAAACCAAGTTGTTGGTAAGACCAGTCCCTTCCAAAGGTTTATGAGGGAGAATGTGCTTCACATCTGCCTCCTAGCTTCTGGTGATTGTGGATGATCCAGTATTCCCTGGATCACGGAAGCTTATCTCCAGAAACAGCTTCTCTCATGGGGTTCAGTTGTGTATGTATGCCCATATATACACATGTATATGATCTCAGCTGTATGTAGCTGCAGCCCATCCTATATTTGTATAACCAGGCATTATCTACACGCATCTTACATGAAACAATCCCCTAACAAGGTCAAACTTTGAGATACTACAGTTAAAATTACAAAATATAGATTCGGGTCTACACAGTTCAGCTCAAAACACTAGGAATATAGTGGCAATATTTTGAGACTATTGGAGTCAGGGTGGCCCCCAAATTAGAATCTGAATATATCAAGAGGAATCATGGTAGGTAATAGAATGGGGCTTACAGGAGCCAAGTGACAAAATTTATTCACTGGGGAGAGGCCAGGAAATCTGTGAAACTTTCCATAGATCTGGCCAAGACATGAACTAAATGGATACTGCATGGGGTTGTGTATTAGTCACTTTTCTGTTGTTGTGATAAAACCACCATGAGCAAGGGAACTTATAAAAGGAAGAGTTTATTTGAGCTTATGATTGACAGTTCCAGGGAGTTAGAGTCCATTGTCATGGGAGGCATGGCGGCTGGATCTGGAGCAGCAAGCCGAGGGTCACATCTTGCAATGAGCACAGGAAGCAGAGAGAGAGAGAGACCACGAGGCTTGTTAAACTCACTAAGCCTGCCCCCAATGACGTACTTCCTCCAACATGTCCACACCTTCTAAGACCTCCAAGAACAGTGCCACCAACTGGAGATGAAATGTCTGAATACCTAAAGCCTATGGGGGATACTCATTCAAATCACCACAGGTTGGTAGAAGTGCCAATGGGATAGCTCAAAGTAAAGGGTAATCAAACTACCTGGAAGACTGTGGACTTTTACTATAAGTCCAATAACTAAGAATAGCTTTCATATTCAAATTCAGAGTAGCAGACTGTAAAGTTCATTCCACAAAGTGTTTCCTTTCCAAGGATGAGAACCTGAGTTTGATCCCCAAAACTCATGTAATGCCAGCATTAGGAAGGGAGAGGGAGGGTTATACAAGGAAACATGGAGGGAAAGGGGAAGAAGGAGCTCAAAAGGGAGTGGGGCAGAGGAGACAGTTATTATAAAGGAGGAAATGAGGAAAATGAAGGAACTTTAACTGGGGAGGGAGAGGGTAAGGCAGAGAGAGAGAGAGGAGAGATAAATAGTGTTAAACACTATTGTTGGTGTGAGGAAAACAGAGGGAAATGTATTAGTTCAAAATACTACATAAAATATCTGTACATGAGTGCCTGTGTATAGCAGAAGGGTATATAACAAGAAATGCTGCCAGACAGGAGACATGTTCTGATCAAAGTAGTGCAAGAGACTCCCCAAATTACATAAACTATTGCCATAGCCCTTGATTATCTCCCAGAACCTGAAGGTTAAATCTCATTGCTGAAGACAGAACACATTCAGACACGGGACTTTGAGCAATGAAGCTGGAACTGGCCAGGAAGCCTCCTCCATGAAAACTAGCTCTCATAGACTTGCAGGATACTGTGCAAGCTGGTAAAGGGAAACCATCAATCAATGGTCCAACCACAGCTTTAAAGGCCAATCACCATACCAATGACTGGTATAGCAAACTACATTGGTGCAATAAGGACACTTTTATTTTGATGGTAAACAACAGGTACTGTATTGGACCGAAAACCCATGCACTGGGAGGGAACTCATGTGTGACACTGTAAACATAGCCAAATACTCATGGCTGGAGAAGTCAGATCTTAGAGAAAATGCTAAGTCTGCCATATATGTAGACAAATGTAATTTCTCATTGCATGCTAAGTATAAATCCTTATATTTACAGACAAGTATGCAAGTCACTGCTCATTAAAGAAGAAGCTTCTTATTCAAAAGACTGATACTATTATAGAGTTCTAGAACTGGTAATACACAGAAAACTGTCTCTGAGATGCCCAAACCTAAGCGACAACTCTACAATGGAACCTCTACACCAAAGGCTCAGGGAACACAGTGACAACAAGGGTAGAGAGAGAACTAATTCATTTCTCAACTCTCATAAGTAACAAAACAAAAGACTACAACTTGGACAAATGACAGAGAATAGGCGTTTATAGAATATGGGTCCTTGGACAGGACTCCTATATTAAACCTCACCTATTCAGGGACTCAGAGACCATTGTGGAAGAAGGGGTGGAAAGATTGTACAGGACTCCTATATTAAACCTCACCTAGTCAGGGACTCAGAGACCATTGTGGAAGAAGGGGTGGAAAGATTGTAAGAGCCAGGGGAGGTGTGTGATCAGTCTTACAGGCTCCTGGAACCTTGCTCATATTGAATTTACAGCAATGGTGACAGCAAGCACCTGACCCCTGCAAACTTAGTAAGACAAAACCCCCAGATAGAAGTAGGAAAATGCACATCAGGCCCCAACTTTATTTAGAAAAAGAACTATTGCAGGGTGAGGGAGAGTAGCTCTTTAAGGAAGAGAATCTAGATAAGCTAACTAGACCCCAGTGGAAGAGCTTACACTGAGGGATTTCTGGGTACACTGACTTATGACAGAATGCATTAAATCTGGTAGGAGGCTCTATAGCGCAGAGGATGGGGGCTGGGGTACAAAGTTAATTAAGATATTTTGTATGAAGTACATAGAAATTCAATAAAAATTTACATATTGAAAATATGGTGCTGGACACACTTGTAATGACAGCACTGGGAAGGCAAATCTCTGGGGGCTTATTGGCCTGCCAGCTTGATGTATTAACCACTAATATATTCTGCATCAAAACTTAAAAAAGTGAACTGTAACTAAGGATGGACACCCAGGATTGTCCTGAGGCTTCCTCATGTACCAGAACCCACAAGTGTAGACATGACTCCAGTAAGGGCATCTGAAATCCTGCAACACACAAAGCTGCCCAGTAGTCTTAGCCATGAGTATTACAGGCACTAGGCTGTCACAGACAGGAGACTGGAGTGCAATCACAACACACAGAGTACAGCTTTTTTTCCTTCTTTGTGTCAGCCAGACAAGGGCTTAATTTGGAAAGGAGAACATTTGATTCTGTTGGTAGCCATTACTTTTTTCAAATGTTCCATTTATTTTGACCACACCACAATCTCTTTGATGGGGATAAACTATACAAACAGATCCTATCCATATTATATAATTCTAATTAAATGAAGTTAATTGAAAAGCTGAAGGAAATTTTATTTGGCAGATTTTACAACTAGAGCATTTTAATTAAGTAGAATTTCCAAGGGATATTGATAATATTATTTGATTTTAAAATTGAGAATGTAATGTCTTCATCCCATGAGACTGAAGGCAGCATATAGGACAATATTTCCTTTTCATTAATGAACTATTGTGTTGCATCTGTTTATAAGATGTTTCACTATCACCTCACATGTAATTTTACCCACTGGTTAGTTGAGCTTGGAGATCAAAGGGATGATGCGCTAATTGTATTTGACTGTGGATTGTTTCATGACATGGGCAAGACATACTTGTGAGTGTGGCTTTTTTTTAACTTATGTGTTTTGAGGAAAATGGATCTGCTCACTTAAAAACCCCAAATTGTGAATAGCACAATAACATAATTTGTAAAAATGAAAAAAGGAGGTTTCAAAGTAGCAGATGGCAAGTGTGTTTAAATCATTAGTATCTGAAGTCATGAGATGATTTCTAGCAGGAATAGGTAGTGGAGGCTTGTAAGGATTTGACAGATTCTACTGTTCAACAAATCCTTCTATGCTGCAAATTCTTCTGTCAGATTCTAAGTCTGCAGGCACCTAATGGGAACCACAAAGTTCAGCATGACAATCCTTAGTACTTGGCTTTGGAGGAAGGCAAGTCTTTGCTTCTTACTTCTATGCTTGACTCGCCAATTGAAGAATTAACTGAAATTGATAATCTCCAGTAAGTTAGGGTTATTTTTCACACAGGGTTTAAAGCTCATCTTCACAGGATCCTTTTTTTTTTCAATTTTACATTATTACTTCAGAGATGTCAAGCACTGTCTCCTGCCATCATTATCAGTGTGTGTCTTAGCTGTATTTTCATATTGCAGTAATAAAATACCCTGACAAAAGGAACTTAAGGGGAAAATGGTGTATTCTGGGTCAGAGTTCAATGGTAGAGTCCAAGAGAGCAGGAGCTTGAGGCTGGTCACATTGCATTCGCAATCAAGAAGAAGAGAATTATAAATGCATGCTTCTGTTCAATTCCCTTTCTCCATTTATATAATGCAGAATCACAGACAGGGAACACCACCCCATCCCCTCTTCAGGCAGTTCTTCCTGTCTCAGTTAAGTACCCAAGAGAATCTCTCACAGGAATGCACACAGAGAGATCGGTTCCCCAGGTGATTCTAGATTGTCAGGCTGAAAATTAACACTCACCATCACAGTGTGCTAGCTGGAGGCCTTATGAGAGGGGGGATAATAAAATATAGGTAAAACAAATACAGGGGGCTGGAGAGATGGCTCAGTGGTTAAGAGCGCAGACTGCTCTTGCAGAGGACCTGGGTTCGATTCCCAGCACCCACATGGCAGCTAAGAACTGTCTTTAACTCTAGTTCCAGGGGAATCTGACGCACTCTTGTGACCTCCACAGCATTGCATGACCCAGGCTCACCAACCTACATGCTGACAGTACACTCATACACAGAAAAAAATCTTTAAAAAATACACATATAGAGAGGAGCAATACTAGGAAAGACATGCTAAAGCATTGACAGGGATGGGAGGTGGAGGGATGAAGGGCTGCCAAAGTTCTAACTACAATGAAATGTGCATGAAAATGCTACTTGAAAACCTACGATCCTCCATCACAAGGCAAAAATATGATTAGAGAAGACAGTAGAACATATGTAACATGAAAGGGGAGGGGGACATACTTAGAATTAAAGACTTGAGTGCAGTAATGAGTATTGGGGAAAGGAGAAGGCAAGAGAATGTTATAAAACTAACTAAGGGTACATGTAGAAGCCATATAGAAATCCAATAGTTTGTCCAAATATATATATATAATATTCAACCTCATACTGAATAAGAAAACCTCTACCTATTGGTTAGATTAGTACCAGTGGTGAAAAAATATCAAGGAACTTCCTCAGTGCTGGAGCCTATGTGATATAATACTGATTTACTGATAAGCTGTGGTATAATAGTGGCATGATGGTCGTGGGAGTAAATACTGCTTTCTGATTCGATATAAGGCCTGTGCCACAGGAATAACTTCATGCCTAATACTTTAAACACGGTGACAAGCCCATGACTAGGAAAATCATAGGTCCTAGAGAAGGAATATATTTTTGTTTTGCAGAATGGTCATGCTGTCAAACTGCATTCTAAGTATTTATGTTTATGCCTATAGATTTATGGTGCACTTAACTTTGATCAAAGAAGTTTCTTTTTGGAATGGGTAGTGGTTAATAAAGAGAGTCATAACTGGCTAACATATCCAGTATGAATAACTCTCAGTGCTCAGCTATGGATGGGTCATCTATTCAACCTCCCATCATCCAAGACTCAAGAAAGTTCACAGAAAGAGGGGGAAAGTGTGTAAGAGCTAAAAAGTAAGGAGACCAACCATACAATGCTGACTTTGGGGAATTATGTGACTTTTTATAAGTCAACTCATAAAACCTGGAGTTTCTTGCACAAAACCTGCACAAGTTCCAGGCAATCAAAATTCTAGTATGGATGAGAATGGAGATCTCTGAGGCCTCACCTCTATTGGATACAGTATTGGAAGTTGTTGTCTGGTTTGGGATCATGGCCACTGGTAACTTGCTTCAATGAATGGCACATAGGAGCAGTGCTAATTTGACCCAGTGGAACACTAATAATTTATAAAAAGAAGACATGAATTGGGAACAATATAGCATAGGATGTCACAAGGGTAAATTGGATGGAGGTGGATGGTAGGACCAATATATATTGTATAAATATACAACAGTTTTAAAGAATTAAAGCACTAAAACAGATTAGAAAAGATAAGTTAATCACAATAGACATCTAATTGATGGTAAAGGTGTATCAGAAGACAGTTGCTCTCTACTCAAAGATTTGAGATATGGCAAAAGATGAAAGAAAGGGCCACCCTTGAAAGAGTATTGCTCAGGCATCAATTTAAGATTCAAACAGCAATAAGCACCTAAAATGCATATGTTCATTTTTTAATCCCTGATTTTCATAAAATGAGGGTAACATACAGTAACATATATTGAAATGAAATCATGCAATTGTAGAAAAATCAAATCCAATAAATCCACTAAAGCCATGAATATTTTACTTTCCCTTGCTTTCCTTCAGTTTTTCCCCATAACAAGGCCTAGGACATAAAGCATTATTATGCATTTTCAATGTAAGAAAATTCCTGCTCATGAATTCTTATTTTATGTAGTTTGACAGTAAAGTTGAAACATGTTTATATGAGTGTATATTCAGTGAAAATTATACTCTGTCACAGTAGTATAAAGCTACCCTTTAGTGCATTACAAGCACAGACAACAGCAAGCTTCATGCTGTAACTATGGAAACAGTAGAGACTCAAGCACAGTAGCAAATGTTATTAAAATATGAAGTAAATCTATCTTCAAAGAATATATCTACCATTCCTTGAGCTTTGGAAAAAAATGTGACTATTCAAATGTTGGTAATGAACACATTCTGTAGGCCTACATCAGTATTCCAGAAGAATCATTAGGAACATTGGCGTGATTTGTAACTGAAATTAAACATGATTGGCGTTTATGTACGCACAATGAATATTTAAAGAGTTTATCAATTTCATTTCAAATGTTTCTTGAGACATGGCTTAGTTGGGGCTGGAGAGATGGCTCAGTAGTTAAGAGCACCAGCTGCTCTTACAGAGGACCCAGATTTAGTTGCCAGCATCATGTGGTTAACAACCATCCAGGAGGTCTAATGCCCTCTTCTTACCTTTGTAGGCATTGTATGACATGGGTTGACTTACATACATGAAGGCACTACATAAAAAAGGCACTACACATAAAAACAATAGCTGGGTGTGGTGGTGCACGCCTTTAATCCTAGCACTGAGGAGGCAGAGGAAGGCGGATCCTTGTGAGTTCAAGGCCAGCCTGGTGTATAGAGTGAGTTCCAGGACAGCTGGGGTTACAGGTAGACTCTGACTTGAAAAGACAAAAAAATAAAAAATAAAAATAAAAATGGTTTAAAGTACGTTATTCATCTATACTTTATACATAAGTCTTTGAACATTCCATAGGTCATTAATAAAAAAATTAATCGAATTTAAATAAATAAATAAATTTAATTAAATATACAGGTTGTATAATTAAATTATTTATGTCTATTGAGTTGTGGCTATTCAGGTCTTGAGACATGGCTGAGCAGTTAAAAGCCCTTGCACTCGCTGCTCTTGCAGAAGATCTGGGTTTTAGCATACATTGAGTGCTAAAATCTTCCCATGACTCGTGGGGAGTTCCTGGTGATCTGACACTCTCTTCTGACTTCTTCAGGCATTGCACAACACCAGTGCACTTACATACATGCAGGCAATACACTCATACACATAAAATAAAAATAATAAATAAAATATTAAAAAACAAAATATCGGCTATCACCTAATTAAATATCATGAAATGTCATTTATATAGTTATAATAAAACTGACTTAAAAAGATGAGGAACTGAACTGACATTTTTATTTTTAAAAAAATATTTTATTTTTATGTACATGAATATATAAAACCTGTCACTTTGACTAGTGAAATGAGTAAAAAAATATGAGGTCCAAAAGTGACAAAACATTCACTTGACTCTGTTGAGTTCATGTTGAGTTTTTGCAACATGAAGATATTTTTAAAATATCCAAAAAAGCAAATTTATAATTAGCAGCATATTATATACTGATCAAAATATGTTATATTTCTGTTTATCTGAAAGCAACTATCCTGTTATAATGTAAATCTCTAGAATCGACCCACCACTTACTTTCAGACTCTGTAATTACTGTATATGGGTGGAATGTATGTATTCATATTTTGGAGTAAAATAAAATTAAAGGAGGAAAATGTGAATTCCTAAACATAAAAAAAAGACAGAGAAAGATGCTGAACAATTATGGCAGAATGCATGATCTGGGGTGGGGTGGGGGGAAGGGAAAGGGGAATATGTCTAAACTGAACTGAAAATGATGTCTGAAATACACAAAACATCAATAAAACCATTATAAAATATATTTTATTCAATAAAAAAAATCTTATTTAACATCCTTAAATTATTAAGGACTGACTAGTGTTCCCCCAAATTTTGTCTATATCAAACACCAAAAAAATTACTTTATTTGTGATCAAGATGTATGTGATGTTACTAATGTACATTACAGTTATACCCAAATACAGAATCAGCCTGATACTTCACATTAGTTTTAAAACCCAGGAGTGGCTCTGAACTCTGAGAATTGTTCCTTCAGACCTGGCATGGAACTGTGCTCTCAATCTGGGGCTTACGTATATTTCTTTTTTTTTTTTTTTTTTTTTTTTTTTTTCTTCTTCTTTTTGAGACAGGATCTCCCTTTAGTCCCAGCTGTCCTGGAGCTCGTTCTGTAGACCAGGCTGGCCTTGAACTCACAAAGATCCGCCTGCCTCTGCTAGGATTAAAGGCGTGTGCCACCGCGCCCGGCTCAGTGAGCTTTTTTACCTTATAAAGATTAGGTTTGTGGAGAAAGCTTTAAAACCCATTAGTCCAGATTCTATCCATATTGTGAGCCATTCCTACAGATATCTAGAGATGTCACTGGAGTATAGTTATTATAAAGAAATCATTCTGGAGTGGAGCCCAAAGCATTGTTTGTTCTTACTGGAGACCCTAAAGGAGAGGCTAAAGACTCAGAAGTGGGGGAGGCCAATGGATAAAGCCAACACAGTCAGGAGTTCAGATGCAAGCTAAGCAATAGAAGATATTGCCTGCGGCCACGTGAAGCCAGGAGAGATGTTAGTTACTTCTATCAATGCAGGCAGACAATACCTATCTAAGTAACACAAAGGGGGAAAGATTTATTTGTTCTTGGTTTCACAGAGTTCATTCCATAATTACTAGACACCATGTTTTGGGGCAGAATTTCATGACTGTAGGAGTATTCAATATTGGACGTTTTTCACTTCCTGGGTGATGGAATTCACAAAGCAAAGAAGAGCTAAGGGAACAAGTGAAACTTTCAAAAGCAAAAATAGGGGCTGGAGAGATGGCTCAGTGGTTAATAGCACATTGCAGAGGACCTGGATTCGATTCCCAGCACCCACATGGCGGCTAAGAACTGTCTTTATCTCCAGTTCCAGGGCAGGACAGGTCACCGGTGTACCACCCTACATGCAGACAGTACAGTCATACACATTTTAAAAAATTAATTAATTAAAAAAATTTTAAAAAGCACAAATAGACTGATGTACTTCTTCCATTGAGGTGCCATCGACCTTATGTTATTGATTTAGTTATTTTAGTTATGCAAGTATTCATAAGAGACCACATTTTCTCAAGACCTCTTCTCTGTGAGGAGAACCAGCCTTTTGCCCACCCATGGTGTGAGCCTTCTCATTTGCACTGCCTCTTAACATCTTCTGTTTTCCTTCTCATTTCTTAGTCTGCACCAGTGTGTCCCTTATAATTAAAGCATTTTCACAGTCTTCCCTCTAGGCTTTGTTTCTGAGAACACAAGCTAGGACATGACTGCCTTGTCTATCTATGCCTTGCTCATCTTGGCTTAAGTCCTCAAAACTCCCCTGGATTCCCATCTGCCTGTTTGACAACTCTGAAATCATTCTGCTTTCCCACCCTGCTTTGTCATGGGAGGAAATGAAATCTTCAGCCTAGATTTTGCCAAAGAAGGCCTTGGTAGTAATGTTCAGTTTATTTCCCTCACACATGTCATCCAATTAATCAGCAGATATCCTGACTCATCTTCAAAGCGCATTCAGGACCTAGCTTATCAAAGTTGTCTCCATTTCCTGCCTCTACCCTGTCATCGCCAGTGGTCCAGTGCTCATTGGGTAACCAGTGATGTCTGTGCAGACCAAGATCTATTCTTTACAAAAGATTTTATTGGAGCCTAGATCTCTAAGTCACATACTAGAACCTATCTTTGCTGTAAAACTTCTCTGTGTAAGCAAGTTCCTGTCACTTCCCTGACATGATCGTCTCCCATGTATCCACCTCACTCACTTCTTTAAACTAGTTTCAATCCTGTGTAGGCCCTTTGTTGATGACTGTTGTCCAGTCTACTCCAAATTCTACCTCCAAATCAATCCAGAATCCATATTCAAACCAGAATTCAAGCACATTCTTCTTTGATTCCTTGAACTTCCATTTCAAATTTTACTTTTTCACTAAAGTTCGCCCTAACCATTCAAAACAGAATGGTTCTTACATCTGTACTCCTCTCTCACACACTTTGCTATTCCATAGTAGTTATTTCCCCTCTCTGACATTCTACACATTCCCTCATTAGTGTCTTGCTCCTGCTGCCACATGCACACTAGAATATATGCTCCATGATGGCAGCGAGTGGAATAATGATGCCTGGTGTCTGCTGTGAATGTCATGCAGGTGGTAGTGTCTCGAACAACATGCACTAAATAATTTAATTAATGTTTAACACAAACTACCTCATATATGGTCGACTGAACCCTTTCTAGATAATAGAAATATGGTGAAAGATGCTAGAGATGTCTTAATAAAATGAAGATACAGAAGTCTTGTTCTTTTCACACCTGGGCTCTGCCCTGGGAATTCTCATCACCTGCAGCAGGTAGCATTCACAGACCCATCTCTCCTGCTTGTCTTCATTGAATGTGATACTTTACATTTTCACAGCTTCCTTTTATTCATTTTCACAACTTCCTTTTATTCATACCTGTGTCATCCAATAATTTCCTTTAAGGTCTGTATCCAGGAAAAAGAGATGGAAGGGAAATGGTTCTTTGAAGCTTTACTGCTTTAAGCTGTGCCTGATGAATCGCAGGAAGCACTGAACTCTATTTTTCTCCCCATCCCAAAGCACTTCCTCCTTTTTTTGTGATGACATTATTCCTTGTTCAAGGCAATTTAAATATTCATAGTAATGTTTGCATTTCTCAAGATTTCAATTTAAATGGAATTTTTCTCCAGTCCTAATTTTCAGCAATTATCTGGCAGTTATCTGATGGTTTGAAAGGTAGAGTTCATACATTCTGACATGTTTCTTAAGTGCTGTGCTGTGCAGTCACAGAACATTTCAACTTTCATCTCTTTCCTACCTCATAGGGTTTATAAGCAATCCAGAATCCATATAGAGAAAGAGCCTCTTCAACATCTAGTGTATAGAATATTAACCGTGGGGCTGGAGAAATGGGTGAGCAGTTAATAGCATGTACTGTTCCTGCACAGGATGAGAGTTTAATTCCCAGGACCCACATCAAGTGGCTCACAAATACTTGTAGTTCTGGCTTCAAAGATTCTGACACTATCTTCTAGTCTCCTCGAACAACTGTGCTCACATGCACATATCTTCACACAGACACATGAATACACAAAATTAAAAATGTAATTCTAACAGTGACATAGCCAATATATTAATGGTGACAAACACTTGTAGTATTTTAGTTGTTTATTGTGCAAAAGGAAGACACACATGACTTTTTAGTAGTGATATTTAACCTAAGGGGGGAAAATACCGTGACCATTATCAATATGGCAAGTAAAGGATCTTTGTAGCAAATCATATAACCAATTTGGAATATCAATGTTGATGAACCTAATTCTAGAATCTGAGATATACAGTAAGATATTTTCATATAGAGTACCTCCTCAAATCATGACTTCTAATCAATAAATGTTTATTTAAAATAATTAAGTATAATAAATAGAAAAACACTATTTCTCAATTACATCAATATATGAACAGGAGTCACCATAATTAGGACATTCCTCTTTGTTACTATCTGTAGGAAGCCAATAGCAAACAAAACAAAAAATCTATTATTTTAACACATTTTTTGATAAAAATGTTATTTTAATTATTCAATTTACTCTAAACTATAAAATTTGCAAAGAGATTATCAATACAGATATGTAGAATTTCCATAATGGAGATACAGAAATATTTACCTATAATATTGGGCCTTTAATAAACATTAAATAGTAATCTTTTTAGATTACAGAAAAGCTATAATTTATTTCAGAAAATTCTTGTACATCCCACATCAGTCTCTCCTAATGGGAACATCTTCCATTAACTCGGTCATTTACTATAATGCAGAAAACAACATTGGCTTTTATCACTGTATATTTTTTCATTAGTAGCTTAAAATTTTATTTTCTTATTTTAACGTTTTTTATTGAAGTTTTTGTGCAATTCATACATTTCTTAGTCCAATTTTGACTCATTCCCCTTTCTATGCTCCCCACCCTACCTGAGTTTGTGTATTTTGCCATACATGTCTTGTATTTTTTTTTTCAGTTTTTTAAAGGTTTTCTATGCAGAAGTTTATTGTTTGGTGCTGAAGTTTACTGTTTCAGGCAATTCCTTTTTGTATTACTCCAATATATTCTCACATATATTAAAATTTTGGAATCTGAAAGAAAACTGTGTGTTAATTCCAAAACATGTTTGTGAATTCACATTTTCCCCCTTTATTTTATATTACTCTAAAGTATGCATACATACCCTCCACCCATATGCCACAATTACAAAGCTTGAAAATAAGTGGTAGGTTAATTCTAGATCCTGTTAAGTTATTCACATTATAATGGCACAGTTGCTATATACATATATATATATATATATATCATATATTTATAAATATATCGTTGGCTCAGTTTGCCTTACTACTAGGAATTTGGTGCTAGCATCCACAAAGGAGGGCTACCATTCATCATTTGTTTTTGTTTGTTTGTTTGTTTGTTTGTTTTTATTTTTTTAATTTTTTTTGTTTTTTTTTAAATTAGTTTTGTTTGTTTTTAAATAAAATATTTTATTGATTTTTTTTCAGCATTTGTTTTTCTAGGACTGTGTTACTTTACTTAGCATAATGTCTTCTAGTTCCATCCATTTACTTGCAAAGGTCATGATGTCATCTTTCTTTACCACTGTAGAGAACTCCATTGTGTAGACATACCACATTTTCTGTATCCACTCATTGGTTGAGGAGCTCTTGGGTTGCTTCCAGTTCAGGGCTAGGTGGTTTCATGGTAGAATTCTATAAATAATTTAAAGAGGACTTACAACCATTATTACTGTTCAGAAGGATACAAGCAGAGGGAAATCTCCCAAATTCCTTCTACGAAGCCAGCATCACTCTAATACCTAAACCAGGCAAAGATACAACCAAAAAGAAAACTCTAGACTCATCTCATTAATGAACATAGATGCAAAAATTCTCAACAAATCAAAGATATCCCCTGTCACCACTCCTCTTCAATATAGTGTTTGAAATGCTTGCTAGGCCAAAAGGCAAGAAAGGGAAATTATAGGAGTACTAATTGGAAAAGAGGAAGTCAAACTATCCCTCTTTGCAGATGATATGATAGTTTACCTAAGGGATGTTAAAATCTCCACCAGAAAACTACTAAAATTTTATTTTCAATTTTAATTTATCAGTCTACAGTGCATTTGATGCATGAGCATTTTTGGTAAATCAGTCCTCATAAGCAAGTTTAAAGTTTGTGCACACTGATATAATTGACTGTAAAAGACTAATAGTTAAGTTTTATGGCATAATATTGTACAAAAAAATCACCAATGTCTTTGAATGTCACTTTATTTAATAAGTAGTAGCTTCATTATCTTGATTTTATGTTAGAATTTTCTGTTACTTTTTTACTCTTCTAGTCATTTTCAGATATAAAATATTACATATAAATTTGTAACATTCAGATATAAAACATTACAAATAATTTGTAACGATGTACTAGTAACTATGTTTTAAACTCATAAGATTTCACTACTTAGGATTTCCTTTTGCAGAAATGTAAAAGTCACTTATAGAATTCAAAGAGAGCAACAGTCAACTGAGAATCTGAATGTGCACACTACTTTTCTGCATTTGAAGCAAACTCTTTTGAATTTTGAACCCCAGGAAGGCTGTCCATGCTCCAGTGGGTGGCTCTACATTACCCTCTTTCACATAGAGTGAGCACTAAGTGAAAGTCAATGGATCGTTATAAAACAATGAATCCTTTGGGTATATGCCAAGGAGTTCTATAGCTAGATCATATGATAGATCCATTCCCCTTTCTCTGCATCCTTACTAAGAACCATCTTAGGCTGGGTGTGGTGGTACACAACTTTAATCCCAGCACTTGGGAGGCAGAGGTGGATCTCTATGAGTTCAAGGCCAGCCTGGTCTACATAGTGAGCTCCAGGCCAGCTGGGACTAGAAGAGAGACTCTGTCTCAAGAAAAAAAAAAAAAAAAAGAAAAAATAGAAATTCCTTTCCTGCACCTATATATTATAGGGTACTAACTCTACTACCTCTAATTTCTTCTAGTAGTTTCAGAATTCTAGGTTTGGTAGTGATGTCTTTGACTCAGATGAAGTTGACTTTAGTGCAGGGTGAAAGATAACGGTCTAATTTCATTCTTCTATAAGTAGAGATCCAGTTTTGCAGCGCTATTTGTTGAAGATGCTGTCTTTCCTCCATCATCTGTTCTTAGCATCTTTGTCAAATATCATTCAGCCAAATTGCATACAATCATGTATGGGTTTTCTAATATGTTCTATTGATCTGAAGTTCTATTTTTGCCCAGGTACCATCTAGTTTCTATGACTATGGCTGTGTAATATATTTTGAGATATGGTATCATGATCACCCAGGCCTTGCTCTTTGTGCTCAGGATTCCTTTGGTTATCCTGGCTCTTTTGTTATTCCCTGTGAATTTTTGGATTTTTTCCTAATCCTGTGAAGATTGTCATGGGGCTTTTGATTGGCAATGCATTAAATCTATAGAATGTTATTGGAGGATAGATATTTTTGCATCATTAGTTCTACCAATCCATGAACACAGGACATCTTTCCATCTCTTGGTGCCTTTCTCTCTTTTTTCAAAGATTTAACATTTTTCACTGTAGAGATTTTTAATAATTTGGGTTGGATTTATTTCTAGATATTCTTTTGTTTTTGTTTTTGAGGCTGTTACAAATGGGAGTGCTTCCATGAATGCTTTATCCGAATGCTTATTATTGGTATTATAGTAAGGCTACAGATTTTTTTATGTTGATTTTATAACCTGTTACTTTGCTGTAAGTTTTTAATAATTTCTAGTAGCTTTCTACTGGGATTTTTAGGATCTTTCATGTACAATATCAAATTATCTGCAAACAGTGAGAATTTGACATTTTCATTTCCAATTATTTCTCCTTTGTTTTCATTTTCTTATCTTACTGTTATAAGAGTTTCGGGCTGGAGAGATGGCCTAGCGGTTAAGAGCACTGACCACTCTTACAGAGTACCCGGGTTCGATCCCCAGCACCCACATGGCGGCTGAGAACCATCTGAAGCTCCAATTCCAGGAGAACTCCAGTTCCAGGGGAATCCGAGACCCTTTTCTGAACTCCACGGCGTTGCAGGACAGACAGTACATTCATACACAAACAGAAATAAATAAAAAAAATTAATAAAAAAAAAGAGTTTCATACAGCAGGGTGTGGTGGCGCATGCCTTTAATCCTAGCACTTGGGAGGCAGACGCAGGGGGATC
>VZQC01003683.1:83865-95429 GCA_009823505.1 Rhizomys pruinosus | reverse complement strand
GGGGAAAGAAACAGGAGGAAGTGAGCTGAGCACCAGCACCCATCCCTCTCTGCTTCCTGACAGTGCTTCGGGCACCTTGTCACCGCAGCTAGAGCCCCTTTGTCCACCACGCCTTCCTGCTGTGATGGCTGTGTCCTCAAGCCAAGAGCCAAAAGAAGCCTCCCTCAGCTGGGCGTGGTGGCGCATGCCTTTAATCCCGGCACTTGGGAAGTAGAGGCGGGCGGATTTCTGTGAGTTCAAGGCCAGTCTGGTCTAACAGAGTGAGTTCCAGGCCAGCTGGGGCTGCAGGGAAACCCTTTCTCGAAAAGACAAAAAAAAAAAAAGGAGAAGAAAAGAAAAGGAGAGGAGATTGTAATCTGTTTCCTGGTTTTAATAGGAATATTTCCAGAATTTCTCCATTTAGAATTATGTTGCTCGTGGGGGATAGTAGAAAAGAGACGCTACCAAAGGGGATAATGGAGTTGTTTAATTGGAAAGGGAAGAGGGAAAGACATACAAGGAAACCAGAGGTAAAGAGGAAGAAGAACTCAACAGAGAGGGGATCATAAGAGACATACTATTGGGGAGAAGGAGGGTAAATTAACGGGCTATAGGAGCAAGGATAAAAGGATAGAAAGAGTATATAACAAGAGAAACCTCTCTTTGACTTGTTGCTCAGGAGAGTCAAAGAGATTCTCTAAATAACACAGCCTATTACCACAGCACTTGACTAACTTCCAGAACATGAAGATAGGGCCCTAAGATGGGAGATACCTGTGACACAGGACTTGAAACAAAAGAGTTGGACCTGACCCGGAAGCCTCCTCCCTGAATAGTAGCTGTCTCATAGCTTTGGAGAGCACTACACAAGCTTCTAAGGGAGAAAATTCAACCAATGATCCATCCGTAGCTTCAAAGTCTAATAACCAAAACAATGACCAGCACAGCAACTATATTGCTGCAGTAGTAGCACTCTTATCTTGGGAGTAATGAACAGCTATCTAATTCGACTTAAAGCTCTCTCAGTGGGAGGGAACTCTTCTGTGGAAATGTGATCATAGCCAAATATACATGGATAGAGAGGTCACATCTCCTGGCGACAACTCTATGTCTGCTATATCTCTAGAAAAATGAAATTTCTTCCTGTATGCTAAATGCGGACACTTATATTTACAGAAAGACATACCATACATCACTCATCAAAGAAGCTTGATTTGTAATAGATAATGGCTATTAAAGATTTCCACAACTGGTCACACATAGAGATTATCTATCTGAGAGATGGCCAGTGCTATGTGGCTTATCAACAGTGGAACCTCTATACCTAAGGCTTGGAAATTAGTGGAAATGGGGGTAGAGTGAATATTAATGCATTCCTCAACTCTCACCTGCAACAGAATGTAATGCACACAGAAGGCCACAAATGGCCAAAATGTAGAGAACAAAAGACTGCAGGGCTTGTTTTCCTGGATAAGACTCCTATATTAAATCTTGCCCCCCACCTCCATGTCTCAGGGACCATTGCAGAAAAGGGGACAGAAAGATTGTAAGCACCAGGGTGGCTACATGACCATAGCATCTTCCACGCCTCTGTGAAATTTCTTATATATGAAAATGCAGAAATGGTGACCACAAATACAATACCCATGCTGACCCAATCATATAAAAACTCAACATAGAAGTGGGAAATAAACTATAGGCCCCTACCTTACTAGAAGAACTATTGGAACCTGATTGCTGCTGGTTGAAGAAGAGGATCTTCTTTAAATGAGTAACTCTAGATAGCCTGACTAGACTTCAGGACATGAACTTGTACTGAGGGACACCTATGTACAAAATCTTGGCTTGATAGGCTTTAACATGTATGACAGAATGTATGAAATCTAGTGAGGGGTTGGCAGATATGTGGAAGGGGGATCTAAATATGATTAAGATTTATTGTATGAAATGCACAAAAACTCAATAAAATATGCATTAAAATAAAAAAAAATCATGACGTTGTTAGGGATTGTTGTGATTGGAATTCAGGGAGAAGTTGAAAATAGGGAGTGGGAGTAGTTTTGATCAATATCATATACATGCAAGGTATCTTTAATCCCAACACTCAGGAGGCAGAGGCATGAAGGAAGATCTCTGTGAGTTCAAGGAGAGCTTGGTCAAAAAAGCAATTTCCAGGGCAGCTAGGGCTACAAGGGGACCCTGTCTCAAAAACATGCCTCCCCAAGATGATATAGATACATGAAACAGTGGATAAATATATTAGGTTAATAATTAAAGAAATAAACTTGTAAGTAGAACTATAATCTTCATATATAATTTCTCACAAACTATAAATTTTTATTAAAATATTGCCAGGACTTATAATAGTTTATTACATGATTTTACTCATTTCACTAAGTTTTGGCAGAACAGAGTGTGTGTTCATCATTTTATCCTGATGCAGTATCATGACTAAGATTAGAACTGAGAGGCTTCCTCTTCATGTTCCATTGAGGGTCACTTACTCATAAAAATCAGCACAAAATCAACTTAACAAAATGAAAGGTGTTCCAAGCTCAGACTTTATCTTTGATGTCTCAAAATACATAAAAGTTAATTTATAAAAATAGAATGAATACCATTTCAGGTACAACAAATAGGAATCTCAGTGGTATAGATGCTTTTAAGAGACATATTTAGTGACTTTATTCTGCAAATAGCAACATTTTAAAGAATGAGCTATTTTCATCTTAAAATCTTGTACATGTTTTCCTCAAAAAATGTTCAGTACCTATCATTTAATCAACTCATGCTATTCTTCTGTTCCTTTAGAAAAATCATCCAAAGTCATCAAAATTCCATTTCTGTATCCTGTCACTTCACGTGTCCTAGCTTTCTAGATTTGTACACAATAGTGTTATTTGAAAATAAGGCTTACCTTCTTACCTGTGTTGTTTGTTATATTTCAAAGGATGCTCCAGAACAAATTAAGGGCACTTCCTCTTCATCTTTCACTGATGCAAGAGGTCTCCATAATTTCGACAGTGCATATGTGTTTCTTTTACTCTGGCTATTTGTAGTCTACTGCCTGATTTCTTGAGCCACCCTTCACTAGTCCCTCATCTGAGGGGCTACTATAATGCTAACAAATTTAAAGCATCTATTGTTGCCTCCACACAGGAATATACTTCTAATAAACCTGGGTTTATAGTACAATTCTACTACTCTTCCCTTGTGCAGACAGAATAAATAGAATGGAGACAATCCACAATGATTCACATGATTTCAGAATAATGAGGTATCAGGAAAATAACAAGACAAGAATATCTGTTTCTTTTTTTTTCTTCTATTACTTCTTTATATTTTTCATTTTTTAACAATAAGTAATAATTTATGAGTACAAGTGTCCTTCATGTAAAACCAATTTTCAAGCAGTTGTGCCCAAACCCACACAGCTCAAGGGACCCACCATCCAGCTGGGGGGGGGGGGGCTTGTATTTGATCAATCAAGTTGATCAAATAAGTGTCCAGTCCATATTGTTGTAGGTACACCATTCACCCCACAGCCCTTACATTCTATCATGCACCTTCTTCTGCAGATTGTTCCCTAGGCTTAGAAAAGGGGCACAGGTGAACGAGAAGTAAAACAGTCTACTTTCTCTGGAGCTGTCGTTTTGGACTCTGGTCAATTCTAGCTGTTTCCTTTCATAGGCTGATAGTTTGTCCAGGAATAACCTTTCTTTCAATTCTACTAATGAAGCACAAGCAATTAGATATATAGGTATTTAAACAGTGCTAATTGTTATGGTAGGTTACTTTGGTATAGACACAGATGTTTGGATGGCATGTTAATCCATGAATTATATTTTTTCTGTAAAATATGACAGGGTCTTACTGTGGCTTATAACAACTCCTAGCCAGTAGAGGATGTAAGCTTGTGGCATCAGCCATGGGTTATTCCTCCAAGGAGAGAGCTAATAGCCAATTAGATTTGGGATATACAGACATATGGATGCCACTGATGCACAGTGTTTCCAGGCAGGTGAGGTGTAGCTGGTGCTGACGGAGGAGTCTTGCTTGACTCAAGGAGACCAATTTTTGCTTTATTGGTTTAGTGGCCTTTGGTAACACTCTCTGGTGTTCCAGAGACCAACTGTACACTTGCATGTGCGGTCTCAATACATCTTTCCCATGCTTACATCAGGTCTTTGACAGCAGGAACTTACCGCCTCTCTTCTTGAGGTATCCCAGTTTAAGGCAGAAACTTTACCTTTTGGGGTTCGGGTGGGAGGGCTTGGATCCCTGGCCAACATCTCCTTCATAGAATAATCCATTGTGATATCAGACTCTCCTGCATTAATATATTTTGCTTAAATGCACAGCTTAAAGAGACTTAGTATTATATTTGGTTCCAAATAGAGAATAATCCTTTTCACAGTTCCTATGTCTATTAGTCAGTTAAAGAAGGCAGTTTTACTGGTTTTATAGAATTAGTCTTACTTTGGGGCTGGAGAGATGGCCTAGTGGTTAAGAGCACGACTGCTCTTGCAGAGGACCCCAGGTCGATCCCCAGTACCCACATGGCAGCGAGAACAGTCTGTAACTCCAAATTCCAGGAGAACTCCAGTTCAGGGGAATTCGACACCCTCTCTGACCTCTGCAGCATTGCATGACACAGGTGCACAACCTACATGCAGACAGTACATTCATATAAATAAATAAATAAATAAATAAATAAATTAATTAATTAAAAAAGAAGAATTACTTATAACAGTTGACTCCAATTTACAGTTAGAGCACGACCTCATCATCAGTTTCATATTTTCCTTGTTCTATGGGGGGGGGAGGAAGAAAGTCTCTTGTATTAAAACTTTGCAGCACCTCAGAAGTAATTTCGTTAGGACTCATTACAAACTGTTGTTACAAGTAGGATCCAACAGAGGGGTTGATGCCTGTAGCAGTCTGAGACTTTCTTCCTTTCAATGTTCATATGGGCCAACCTTTCTCCTGGCACTTCCTGGTACATCCTACACAATGCAAAGCTGTATCTTTTCTTTCTCAGCCATTAAGTTGATGACATTTTGACCTGTGGGAACATACAAATCTTTTGCCGTAGTTTTAAGATTTAAATTGCAAAGTTTTTGACAAAAAGGTTTCATATATATCTATATCCCCCGTTTTTATTTTGGGTTTTTATTTTTTGACACATGAGACTCAAAAAGGCAGTCGTAGTACACCTATAGGCAGGAATCAAAGTGCAGATTTCATCAAATTCACCCAAGCTGTTTTGGGTGACTGTCGTTAACTTGGGAAGCAAACTTAATTCCTTAAGTTAAATCATCTTACAGGTAAGAGAGAATGCTACAAGATGATACTGTACAACAGAAAAACTATTGAGAACATTTGTATGTGCCAATCCCAAACTTATTGTTATACAGATTTTAAGTAAAACAAATGTGAACAACAACAATTTATATTTCCAATTAACTCAGTTGCATTACCGTTTTTATCAAAACCTTTAAATCACTGTTATTTAATATACACATATTTACTTTTACTAAGTCCTAAAACACCATGTAACCTGTAGACAGAGTCTGGGCAAATTGGATACTTGTTAAACTCACGTCAATTAAATATACATTAGTCAAATATACACACATGTCTCTCTCCCACCCCTCCCACCCCTCCCGATTCACCATTTCAGTCAGTATTCTGCTGCAGTCTTTCTGTTGTTGTTCTTTTAATATGCATCCCTCTCCACAAGAAATATTTACAACTGGGTTATTGGCACTAGCATCCACAGATGAGGGATACCATTCATCATTTATTTTTCTGGGACTGTGTTACTTCACTTAATATAATATCTTCTAGCTCCATCCATTTGCCTGCAAAGTTCATGATGTTGTCTTTCTTTACTGCTGCATAGAACTCCATTTTGTACATGTACCACATTTTTTCTATCCACTCATCAGTTAAGGAGCATTTGGGTTAGTTCCAGCTTTTTGCTGTTGTGAACAGAGCTGCAATTAAATATAGCTGTGCATGTATTTCTGCAGCAAGATGAGTCTTATGGGTATATACCCAGGAGTGGTATGGCCGGGTCAAATGGCAAGCTCATTTTGGGTTCTCCAAGGGTTCTCCACACTGCTATCCATAGTGGCTGTACAAGTTCACATGGCCATTCTTATCAGAGTGAGATGATATCTTAGAGTGGTCTTAATTTGCATTTCCCTAATTATTAGTGATGTTGAACAGTTTTTAAGATGTTTCTCAGCCATCTCTAATTCCGCCTCTGTGAAGTCTCTATTCAGTTCTTTGCTCCATCTTTTGAGTGATTCATTTGTTTTCTTCCTTCTTTGTTTTTTTGAGTAGTTTGTATACTCTGGAAATCAATGCTTTTCAGATGTATTTGCAGTGAAGGTTTCCTCCCACTCTGTGTGTTTTTTCTCTTCACTTCCTCGATTGTTTCTTTTGATGTACAGAAGCTTTTGAGTTTAATCAGGTCCCATTTGTCAATTGTCGATCTTATTTCTTGTGCAGCTGCTGTCTGATTTAGGAAGTCTTTTCCTACACCTATGTCTTGTAGTCTGAGAATATCTGTTTCTTTAAAACTTCGCACTGACATAGAAAGCAAAACAAAGTACGAGATCACTCTATTGTGATAAGTCACTAGGGATGAATTTCAGAGATACAGTTCTATTTTCTTTAATGTCACAATTTTTTCCACAGCCTTTCAATTTTCCAGAATTAAAATACTTCATTTTAAAGAGATGTAATGTTCTTAATTTTCTATTTCCTATGTCCTTATTGAGATACCATCTTACTGACAGTATCTACAGTGCAGAATGCACATAATATTCCATAGAGTTGGACAGTCAGTGCATAAGCTAGCTGGCTTACACCAAATGATTAACCTTGACACTTTGAGAGTTGTCTAGAGTTATTCTCTTACATAACAGCAGCAACATCATCCAATCTGACAGCTGATCTAAAATTTAAATTATGAAATAATTGATTTCATGTTTTGAATGTATTATCAGTGTGAAATGCCTGCAGATTTCGTTTTCTGCAATGCCTTCCCCAACAGCATTTTTCTGTGGTTTTATTTTGCCCACAATGTTGAGGAAGAGAGAATGCTGACTGTGGGTATATACTCTGACTGCTACACGGATCCAAGGATTGTTGACAGTATGCAAACATTTCAAGAGGACATACCTCATCCATCTCCACAGTTATTTACCACATTACATAATGATAATATGATAGAAAGTTATTTACTTGTAATATATAAAATTACATTTAGGTCTGTACTTTTTTTAAGTTAGTGCATGCATTTTGCAGCTTGTAAAGAACTGTGCTGTTATGAGTGCTACTTGTAATCCACTTAATCGTGAATCTGGCACTGGCAAGGAAACAGAAACCAACTGAAAATGGGACAATAACAGAACAAGCCAACTATCTGGAGGACTATGGTGGTTTCCTTAGAGTAATTTTAAGGAATCAAGGGTTATCAGATTTTCATCTGTTTATACAACACTACTTCCAGTAGCAATTGCATAGCTTGAAGATTTATGTCCAGCAATATAATGTAATGATACAAACTGAACAGATTTAAAGAATAAAGTATTGGATATATGATTCTGAACAATAAAATAAGTGAAGCTAAGATTTTGGCTGTGTTCTGACTCTTGGATCTCATGGATGCTTTTACAACTTAGTTTGCTGACAAAAGATTATTTTACAAGTTTTATTTACTTTGATCATCCAATTTATCTATTTTGGCACTTTTCAAATTGGGTTATATTGCCCTACATTTCATTTCTTATATGAGTAGACATTTAAATGTTTAGCTAGCTCACTTCTCTGTTTTAAATGATGACTGTATTACTATAGCATTTTTGAGCACAATAACCTTTGTATAAATGTTATTTCATCACTATTTTAAAATTATTGTTAGATGTTTAACAAGAGGACATTAGCATGACTGAACATAAATAATAAACCTGTTTTGGAACTGCTGCATTTGATGTCTACTAATCATCCACAATTAGTACTTTAAAAAAAAAATGACGAGAAATTTATCAATTAAAAAGCCACTTAACAAAAGTCCAATTTATACATTCCTTTGAATTATATCCATAAAAATTTTAAATATACAAATCAGATTCCCAAACCCCCCAAAAATCATTCTAAATAAATGAAATACAGACATAGATAAATTTAGTATCCAAATAATTTTAAAAATATTGTCTTGAAACACAGTAAATTATGTATTATAAGAAATGAAACAAGAAAATGTCACTTAGATACAACTGCTAAAATTTTTCAAAACCTGAATTATGTTGCTACAACTTAAGTAAATACTGTTTACTAATGTTTTTACAGGAAATTAATTTACTGTTTTGTTTTGGGGGTTTTGTTGTTATTGTTGTTTTGAGACAGGGTCATACTATGTAGCTCTGGTTGACCTGGAATTCACTATTGTGGACCACATTGGTCTTGAACTCAGAACTCCACCTCCCTTGGCTTCCCAAGTTCTGGGATTAAAGACATGCACCAGTATGCTAGGCTAAAAGAGCAAATGTTGAAACAACCAAAAGCTAGAATGATAGCTATTCTGTTATTCTTTTTTTTTAAGTCCCAATTTTATTCATGTGTCCAAAGCTGTAAAAGGCAAAAATATTTTCCACAAAAGTCAGGTATTTGGTAAAGCAAGGCACACAGGATCAGAATGTAATAAACAGTGAATTTTCTTTGACCCTATAACTACTTTAAATATCTGGAAGTTATTAAAAATCTCTACAAAGCTGGGTGTTGTGGCACACCCCTTTAATCCTAGCACTTGGGAGGCAGAGGCAGGCGAAACTTTGTGAGTTCAAGGCCAGCCTGTTCTACAGAGTGAGTTCCAGGACAGCTAGGGCTACAGGGAGACACTGTCTTGAAGAGAAAAAAAAAAAAAAAGAATCTCTACAATTAGTACTTTTAATATCTATTTATTACTACTTTTAAAAATAGGCCAAATAGGTGAAATTGCTATATATATACATATATACTATTTTTTGTTTTATTTGACTTTAAAAATTTTAACATTTATCTTTTTTATTTTGTGCATATGAGTATATTGCCTGCATTTGAGTAAGAGCACCTGTGTCATGCAAAGCCTGAGGAGTCCGAAGAAAATACCAGATTCCCCTGGAAATGGAGTTACAGAAGGTTGTAAGCCACCTTGTGGGTGCTAGGAATCAAACCTGCGTCCTCTGAAAGAGCAACTAACACTCTTAAACGTGAAGCCATCTCTCTAGCCCCTCTTTTTTAATTGACTTTTTGGTGATGTAGTGGCACTTTTATTTTGGGGTAATCAACATCTTTCTATTTGTTTTTATTTTCTACNGAACCGTCTGTAACTCCAATTCCAGGAGAACTCCAGTTCCAGGGGAATCTGAGACCCTCTTCTGACCTCCGCGGCATTGCACGACACGGGTGCACAGACCTGCATGCAAAACAATACATTCATACACATACAAAAATAAATAATAAAAAAAATATATATTCATGTTTAATTTTTTTTTTGGTCTTTTCTAGACAGGGTCTCCCTGTAGCCCCAGCTGTCCTGGAACTCACCCTGTAGACCAGGCTTGCGTTGAACTCACAAAGATCTACCTGCCTCTGTCTCCCAAGTGCTAGGATTAAAGGTGTGCGCCACCACACCCGGCTCTTGTTTAATTTTTATTTGAACTTTGGTACATTTCATATGAAAGCTCTTAATCAAATTTAGACCCCCTCCCCCATCTTTGCCCCCAAATCCGTCATGTATTCCACCATACATGTTAAGCTCTAGTCAAGCATTTGTACTCGGATGTCCTTCAGTGCAAATTAAACCATTGGAGTATAGTCAGTTTATCTAGAGATGGTAAGGCCTGCCTACCTTCCTCAAGCAGTAGTATTCAGTTTCAAGTAGCTTCTGGTCTAGGCCCTTTATCCACTCTGGGCCCTTGTCTGATTGGGTTGGCATGGGTCCTAAACTCGATGTCACCACTGCCACAAGTTCATATGTGCAAGACTCCAGTGCCCTAATAGCTTCCCCATGGTCATGAACCAGCTCTGGCTTTTACAATCTTTCTACCCCCTCTTCTGTGATGGTCCCTGAGATGTGGGTGGGTAACTTTTAATATAGGACTCCTTTCTCAAGATACACACTCTGCAGTCTCTTATTCTTTAAAATGTGGCCAGTTATGGCTGTCTGTGTGTATCACACTCTATTACATAAGGAAGCTTCACTGGTAAGAATTGAGGATGCATTAATTTTCTCTCTACCCCTCGTCTTGCTATACTCAATGAGCCTTAGGTGTACAAGTTCAATTGTAGATGTGTCACCTAGGATTGAACATTTCTTAGACCTGTATTCTCTGTGTCTGACAAGTTGTGAGATTCTGCAAAAAGAAGCTCTTTGATGAATGGTGTATGGTATGATTGTCTATAAATATAAGGATCCATATTTATCATATGCTAAGAAATTATTGGCTAGGGATATGACAGAGATAGGGTTTTTCTCTAGGACCTATGTCCTCTCCAGCTATGTGGATTTGACTGAGCTATCAGTTCCACCCATGAGCTCACATCATGGAAAATGTTTAATAATATTAGATACCTGCTTATTACCTCCCAGAGACCTTTGCTACTACTTCACCAATAGAGGTAGTTTGCTGTCTTGATCCTTTTGGTTATTAAGCTTTAGGGCTGGGTTGGACCATTGACTCATTTTCTCCCTTAGCAGTTTCCATAGTATCATCTAGCATTATGAGAGCTAAACTTCAGGTATAAGACTTCCTGCTCCATTGTTCCAAATTCTGTATCTGAAGTATGTCCTCTCTTCAGCAGTATAGTCTTATATTCTAGTTCTTGGAGATAATCAAGAGTTTTGGCTTGCCTGTGTTATTCTGAGGTTTCTTGGACCACTCTCATCAACCACACGAAGAGAGGTCTATTCTATCTGACACTGTGTCCCTTGCCATACAGCCCACAGGTATGCATATGCACCAATATTCAAACACTGTATCTCTGGGAGTTTCCTGGAAATCTCATTTCCCTCAGGTTTTCTGTCCATCTCTACTCTTTTCCCTCCCATCCCATCTCCCTCCTCCCTCCTGAGTCCTCATTATCCCCACAATCCCCACAAAACACCAATATACCCCCTCTCTGGAAGTCCTCTCCCCACGCACACCTCCATGTCAACCACCCATCCCTCCCTCCTCCTGTCCTAGCCAGATACTCCCACTTTCTCCACCTTCCCAGTGGTAACATCTGTTCCCTACTGTAGGGACTGTAAAATAGTCTTCCTATGACTTTAAAAAAAAGTTTGGTATATTACACTCTAACCTTGATCATATATCCTTGGACAGCCTTGTCTCATGAGAAAGTTTATGCAAGAATGCTTACAGAAAAGCTATCTCCAGAATGCTGATACTCCCTGTGGTGGTTTGCATGAGTGTCCCCCATAGGCTGTAAGTATTCAGACATTTGTCTCCAGTTGGTGGCGCTGTTTTTGGAGGTCTTAGAAGGTGTGGCCATGCTGGGGGAAGTGTGTCACTGGGGGCAGGCTTAGTGAG
>VZQC01003683.1:0-81814 GCA_009823505.1 Rhizomys pruinosus | reverse complement strand
ATCACAGCAACAGAAAAGTGACTAATACATTCCCCTAGTTTCTGAGGAGACAGTTTGCTCTCCCAAGAAGGCATACCATAGTGATAATGCTATCTTGTTCATGTTTTACTAAAGTATTAAATTCTGGCCAATTTATGATTATTCATTTTCTAGAAATATTCAGCTGTAACTCTAATGAGGATAAGTATGAAAATCAGTGCTCTCTGTATCTTTATCACTCATACATAGATGGAGAAATAGACATGAAGAAACCTCAGGAGTCCTCTGTTCCTTTTTTAGTTCTCTGAAATCCCTCCTGGTCCCAAGGCTATCCCCCTGAAGTCCACACGTACTATGCCCCTCTTTCTGGTTCTTTCTTTTCCTTTACATCTGTGTATACTTTATGTTTTCGGTATACTTTACATTTTCCTAGTACCTGTTGTTACCTAAGGATATATACTTGCACATAAAGGATTGCTGCTATGATCTGCAAGTGAGGGAGAACATCACTTACTTTTCTGAGTCTCTTGTTCCATCCATTTGCATGCAAATTTCATAAAATCATGTTAGTTTATTGGTCAGTAGAAATCCATTTTTGTAAATGTACCACATTTTCATTATCTATTCTTCAATTGAAGAACATTTAGGTTGATTCCATTTCTTAGCCATTTTGAAGACAGCAATTGCAAACATGGATGTACAGTTATTCCTACAGTAGGATGAGAACCTTGAATATATGCTAAGCAGTGGTATAACTGGATCAGATGGTAGATTCAATTTTGGTTTTTTGAGAGTTGTCACACTGCTTGCCCCAGTGGTTGCATGAGTTTACATTTCCACCAGCAGTAAATGAGTGTTACCCTTTCTCCACATCTTCATCAGCATTTGGTCATTCTTTTCATCTTAGCTATTCTGACTAGGATAAGACAGAATCTTAAAGTGGTTTTGAACTGCATTTCTTTAATACTTTTTTATTGAAGTTTTGTATATTTCATACAATATTTCTTTATTTTAAATACTTTTATTCATATGGAAAAACAAAAGACCCTGAATAGCTAAAGCAACCCTGAGTGAAAAATGCAATACAGGGGGGATTGCTTTACCAGACTTCAAACTATATAACAGGGCCATAGTCATAAAGAGAGCCTGGTACTGGCACAAAAACTGACCCATTGACAAATGGAACAAAATTGAAGATCCAAACTTGAGCTCATACAATTTCAGCCACTTCATATTTGACAAAGGGGAAAAAGGCTCAACAGAGGAAGGATAGCATCTCTAGCAAATGTTGCTGACAAAATCGGATCACCATTTGTAGAACAAAATTAAACCCTTACATTTCATCCTGTTCAAAAATCAACTCCAAGTGGATCAAAGATCTCAACGTGAAACCTGAAATCCTGAAGGTGATAGAAGAAAAATTTGGCAACAACCTACAAGACATAGGCATAAGAAAATACTCTAAATCAGACAGCAGATGCACAGGAAATAATGTCAACAGTTGACAAATGGGACCTCATCAAACTCAAAAGCTTCTGTACAGTGAAAGAAAAAATCAAGGGAGGGAAGAGAAGCCCCGCAGAGTGGGAAGAAATCTTCACCAGTGATTCATCTGACAGAGCATTAATGTCAAGAATATATAGACTACTCAAAAAACAAAGAAGTAAGAAAACAAATGACCTAATCAAAGGATGGAATACATGTTAGGTCTGGGCTTCCCAGAATCCTAAGGGACACAGACCCCCACTTCCTCCAAAGGCTGTCAATCTTTTGACCACTTCCTCTGTACCTGAGGCCCCATCTCCTGGCTATAAGTGGGTGGGCACCAGGCCCCATCTCTCTCTCTCTCTCTCTCTCTCTCTCTCTCTCTCTCTCTCTCTCTCTCCCTGCCATACTGTCTGCTTCCACCATGTGTCTCTAGGCAACCCTTGCTGGTAATTCCACATGGAAGTAAATCTTTTTCTTTGCGTGACTTAAGCCTCATGTGCCTTTTATTGGGGTTTCATGCTTTTTTATAACCTAACATTATGGTGCCATGACTTGGTCAGTGTTCAAGACACTTGCTCAGTGTTCAAGACACTTGCTTGCAGGTATTTTGATCTGGCAGAGAGCTCACCAGGTCTCACCCTGAAAAGGACTTCCTAACAAATTTTTTGCAACCCCTGGACCTACCAGCCATGTATTTCTCTGGAAAACTGCTTCCACATTTAAGGATGAGATACTCTTTACACTACCCTACTCTATTCCCATGTGACTATGCATAAGAGTTAGAGTGCTGGACATGAACCTGAGTGAGGGGAGATTCTATCTCCCACCCCTACCTTCTGTGTACCCCTGTGTGTGTGTTCTGTCCCCCATCTAGCTGCCCCCTCTGCCTCCACATTTCCTGTCTGAATTTTAACCTACTGCCTTCCATCTCTGTCTTTCCTATTTAGTCTCCCATTACCCTCCATTCCATTTCAGACCCCTGAGTGCTGGTATAATCAGGGTTCCTCCGATTTTTCTGTCCAGATTGCTATCCACTAGGATGCTGGGGACAGAATCCGGACCTGAAATTCTGGTCTCTTCTGTGATTTTGGAATGCTGACTTCACAGGCTTGCAGGCCCTGACTCAGAGACCCCCACACACACACTGGTCACTCAGACCTGGGGTTTCTGACCAGCACCACTTGACCCTGAGGTGGATGCGCCTTGGTCCTTTAGGTGATTTTGTGACTAAAAAGACAATTAACTTTTTTTCTCTCTCTCCCTCTCCCTCTCTTCCTCTCCTCTCTGCAGTTTTATTCTTTCTTTTACTGTGCCTTCTCCACTGCCCCACTGCACTCGCTATACCCACCATGCAGTTTTTCCCCACTGCCATGCCCTGCTATCGCCAGGCATTTTTCCCTACCCCATATTCAAACAGACATGCTGCATACTGTTTCCATGGCAGCTGTGCTAATCCATGCCCACTCCTCAGCCGCCATCTTGAGGCTTTGTCTGCGGTGCATGCCCCTGTTTCCATGGCAGTGCTAAACCGCAGCCTCTGCTACACTGCATGGCAAAAAGTCTAAATTTACATCAGACCTTATAATAACTAATGCCATATTCTATATTCTAATTCTCTTGCAATTTATTTAATGGCATATTCTTATCCTTTCACAATTTTGGTTTTTGGGTTTTATATTGGATTATACAAAGTCAACTGGAATTGCATTAATACATTTTTATACAGAATAACCAAGTTTTGATTTTATTGTTTTTTCATCCATTTCAAAATACAATCATTTTTCATTTTTTTTTTTACTTTTGTATGGATAGTTAATTTTTACAGGCTTTTCTTTGAGATTTTTATATCATTTGGCTTTTTAACACTTTTTTTTTTATTTTGTTTACAAAACTTTTGCCTAATTTTTAAGGGATTATTTCTGACCATGCCCTGCCCCACCTGCATCCAGCTTTTGCAGTAAACTATGACCAGGCTGGGATCTTTTGAGAAGCCTCTGTATTTGACATTAAGAAGGTGTGCTGACCACACCCAGTCTCATTTGCATCCAGCTGGGCAGTAAACTTTCACTTGGCTGGGATCTTTTGATTTTTCCACTAACTAAATTTATTCTCATTAAATTAGCAGGTAATATATGTAAGCCACCAGATTTTCCTGCCTACCCCATCCACCATCCTTCACAGGTATATAAGAACAGCCTGTGCTGCAAAGCATAGTATGAGCATACAGGCTGTTTCCACCTAAGTAGATGTCTTAAACTCTAAGTGATTCTTTGTAAATGTGACAATTGCAATTAATGGTTCCACAGCCCTGGACAATGATGGACAACTTTAGATAAAAAAAGGGGATTTTTCCATTGTCCAGAGTTAATGGATACAGTTAAATTATGTGTTCATCCAACCTGTCTGTGTGTTATAGCCTTCAATGTGTCTTTGTCATGTGTACATGTTCTCCTGTGTATTTTTTGTCAAAACAAAGCAGCCACCTCAAACTTTTTGTATTCTATGTTGTGCACAAATACAAAAACAAAAAATTAAAATAAGTTTGCATTTGGCATGCCTCTTCAATTTTTTTTTTCAAAGGCCTGATTTGAACCCGGGTTCCTAAGTTTCTACACTGCTTATCTGAATGGTTTATTTCTTATCTGTCCAAATTATTTTTTCCAGAGGTATTACAACTAAAATTTTTCTTTTCCAGTTTTTTTCTTGTATCCAGATGTCTGAAGACCTGATTTTTGACCCTTAGAGGTTCACTAACAGATGTTCTTTTTCTTTTTCTCCTGTGCTGTGTCACTGTCCTTCTGACCAGAGACCATTTTAAAAATCCCTGGATTCATTCATACTCTGGTACTTGTACAGTGACACATGTCACTTCCCTCCAATGAAATAAGCCTAAGTACCTTTGATATTGTCAGTTCTTCAATTATTGTATATAATTCTGTTTTCCATCACTTGTTAAAGTATTTCAATCAGTTCATAGTTTTAGAACCAAAGGTGCAATATGTCATCTCAGCCTTGGCAGTGCAACCAATTAGACCTCCATGTTTTTAAATAATATTTCTAAAGGTGTTTTTTCCAATGTATGTGACTGTTCAGTACAACCACTAGGATAAAATCTTTTGAAGGAATGTATGGATAAATGTGTGCCTGTGTATGATATTGTTAAACAGCATATTAAGATCTGTCTGTGTATGATTGCAATGCATGTGCCTCTGCTCAATACAACCTTTACAATGTGTCATCACCAAATTTATTTATTTGAACCTTATTTATGAGTGTATGCATGAAGTACTGTTCACTTTTAAGAATTCTAAAATGTAATTATGGCATATACAAGAATTGTGTTCCACCTACCAGGTACTATATACCTTGCTACAGCTTCAAGTGAAACAGACACATATAGAGTTGCCCATACATACAAAAATTGTTTTATATATCTGTTATACTTTTAACATGTTACTTTTAATATTTTTAAGAGAAATTAGGTTTTACTTCTGGTGACCACACAGACAGTCTGGATGTAACCAATTTGGGTTGAGCCCTAAGCATTTCCTGTCTTATGTTGGTATATGACAAATTCCCACACCCCCTTCCTTTCCCTTTTCAAAGCTATAATTCAAAATCTGGGGACAAGTGACATGACCTTCATTTGAGAAGGTACTGGTTTTAACTTCTTTGTTATCTTGGGTTTGTTTCATGGGCTATGTTAGAACTTTTTGCCTTTTGTGGTTTAAATCCATTGCAAATGACCTTCATAGGCCTTAAAAAAACAAACTGTAGGACTTACTGCATAGCTTTAATGTCAACTTGATACACCTGAGCTGAGAAACCTCAATAATTGCCTTCATTGGACTGGCCTGTGCCCATTGTTGGTGATGCCATTCTTGGCCAGATATTTCTATATTGTATACAAAAGGCTGAACATGAGCCAGCAACACAAGTCAGTAAGTAGTATCCTTTCCTAGCCTGTGCTGAAGCCACTATCACCAGGCTCCTACCATGAGCTTTTATTATTAGTCAGAATATTTTGCCACAGCAATTAATTAAAGTATCAAATTAATTCAAATAATCCTCTTGGAGGTTTAACAACCACACTTAAAGCTCCAATATGATTTGGCAAGAGGGATTTGAAGGGACAGTATTTTGGCCTCTACCCTCTGATGTCGACTTGGGTCCTAGGGTCCTGCATCCGCAACTTTGTGCATGTCCTGTGGGAGTGAGTCACCAGGCATCCTGTGCCAGGGAAGTCTTGGAGATTCACTTAAAAGGACTTTATCCTGCCAGTGTCCAGTCAAGGGAGGAAAGTCCATATAGAGGAGAAACTCCTCACTCTTCAAAGGGAAGCTGTGGTCAAGCAAGGCCTGACTTTGTCCTCACATACATGGAACTGGTGAAGAGAGTCAGGCACAAGGCCTGAGTGATGCCCTAAGGACCAGAACCTCAACTGACCTTAACACCAAAGCAAACTTCATGTATCTGAGCTAACTGTGTGGTTTTAAACACCCCAACTGCAATCTGTAGTCTAAAGAAGAGAAACTGAAATAGCTTATTACCAGAGAGATAGCTGAGAGACCTACTGTGCCAAGTTAGGAATCTACTGTGTCATGTTTGAAAATATCTCAGAGATAGGTGAGAGATTTAATGTGCCATGCCAGAAAATTCCTCCTTTTATATTCTCATGGTTATGGTTCTCCTTCTAGATCCCTGTGTACTAAAGGTGGCCCTCATTCTAGAGCTCTGTGTACTTAAACTTTTTTCCAATTCCTCAACTCAGGGCACGGGTCCTCTCTCCTTCTGCAGACCCTAAACAGGCACCCTACAATTGCTAATGCACCCAGTAGTCCTCTGTTGGTACTGAGAAATCCCTACACTGGTATACTCATGTAAGGCTCAACCAGCTTGTCTTTTCAGTTGCAGAGAAAACATCCACTAAGTACTGGCCACTCTCAATCTGGACCAAACCCCACCGGGCAGAGCACCCAGAGCAGCCAAAATGGGAAACCAGATTCTAACCCTCCAGCCTGACAGCTGTTCCCCCAAGACTTTGCCCCTGATCAGCTCTGAAGCAGATACAGAAGAGAAAACAGCCAGCGCCCCATTTCCTTATCATAAGCAAAAGGCTGGAATGTTAGGTCTGGGCTTCCCAGAATCCCAAGGGACACAGACCCCAATTTCCTCCAGAAGCTGTCAATCTTCTGACCACTTCCTCTGTACCTGAGGCCCCGCCCCCTGGCTATAAGTGGGTGGGCCCTAGGCTCCATCTCTCTCTCTCCGCCTGCCATGCTGTCTGGTTCCACCACGTGTCTGCAGGCAGCCTTTGCAGGCAGCCCTTGCTGGTAATTCCAAATGGAAGTAAATCTTGTCCCTGGCATGACTTAAGCCTCATGCGCCTTTTTATCCAGGGGCTCAGGGTACACGGCCCTTTATATAACCTAACAGTACAGAGCTGAACAGAGACTTCACAAGTAAAGAATTAAAGACAGCTGAGAAACATCTTAAAAAGTGTTGAACATCATTAATAATTGAGGAAATGCAAATTAAAATCACTCTCAGGTATCATCTCACTCCCAGAAGACTGGCTAAGATCAAGAAAACAAAAGACACCAAATGCTGGAGATGTTCTGGGAAAAGAGGAACACTCATCCACTGCTGGTGGGAATGAAAAATCATTTGGAAAGAAGGGTGGAGAACCCTTAAAAGACTCAAAATGAGCCTACCACCTGACCTAGTCATACCCCTCTTGGGTATATACCCCAAAGAATCATCCTACCACAAAGATACATGCACATTCATGTTTATTATAGCTCTCTTCACAATAGCAAAGAGCTGGAACCAACCCAAATGCCCCTAAACAGAGAAGTGGATGGCAAAAATGTACATCTATACAATGGAGTACTATTTAGTGGTAAAGAAAGATGACATCATGAACTTTGCAAGTAAATGGATGTAACTCAAAGCCATTATGCTAAGTGAAGTAACATAGTTCAAGGAAAATAAATGCAGAATGGTTTCCCTCATTTGTGGATGCTAACACATCGAAAGGCAAGCTGAACAACATTATTGTTATATTTCTGTTTATCTGAAAGCAACTATATTGTTATGTAAATTTCTTAGTAGGCTCTAGAATTGACCCACTGCTTATTTTCAGACACTGTAATTACTGTATTTATGTGGAAAGTATGTATTCATATTTTAGAGTAATTTAAAATTAAAGGAGGAAAATGTGAATTCCTAAACATAAAAAAAGACTGAAATATGCAGGACAGTTATGGAAGAATGCATGATCTGGGGTGGGGCGGGAGGAAGGCAAAGAGGAACATGTCTAAATTCAACTGAAAAATGAATTCTTAAATACACAAAACCTTAATAAAAACAGTATATTAAAAATGGAGAAACAAAAACAAAAACAAAAATACTTTTATTGATGATCTGTGCATTTAATATATTATCTTTCAGTCCAATTTAGACATATTCCCCTCTCCCTGCTCCCCCACCCTGTCCGAGTTCATGCCTTCTGCCATACATGTCTTGGATCTTTCTCTCAGTCTTTCCAAAGTTTTTCACTACAGAGGCTTGGTGTTTTGGGCAGAGTTTAACTGTATCCATCAGTTCTTTGACCCAGTCTTTATGTTGTTGTTGTTCCCTCCCCTTTGTATTGCTCCAACATATGCCAATATAACCATCGCATATGTATCAAAATTATGACCTCTGAGTATGTTAATTCCAAAATATGTTTAGGCATTCACACTTCCACATATATACAATAATTACAGAATCTGAAAATATGTGGTAGGTCAATTAAAGAGCCCATTAAAAGAGTCACAGTACAACAACACAGTTGCTTTCAGATAAAAAGAAATATAACCATAATGTTGTTCAGCTTAGAACTCCACTTTGAAGATGACATCAAAAGATGGAAAGACCTCCCATGATTATGGATTGGAAAAATTAATATAGTAAAAATGTCTATTCTACCCAAATTCATATACAGATTCAATGCAATCCCAATCAGAATCCCCATGAGTTTCTTCACAGACTTGGGAAAAAAATCCTTACATTCATATGGAAAAACAAAAGACCCTGAATAGCTAAAGCAACCCTGAATGAAAATTGCAATACAAGGGGGATTGCTCTACCAGACTTCAAGCCATATTACAGGGCCATAGTCATAAAGACAGACTGGTACTGGCACAAATACTGACCTATTGACAAATGGAGCAAAATTGAAGATACAAACTTGAGCTCATACAATTTCAGCCACTTCATATTTGACAAAAGAGCAAAAAGCTCAATGGAGGAAAGATAGCATCTTCAGTAAATGGTGCTTACAAAACTGGATCATTATTTGTAGAACAAAATTAAACCCCTACATTTCACCCTGTACAAAAAAACAACTCCAAGTGGATCAAAGATCTCAACCTGAAACCTCAAACTCTGAATGTGATAGGAAAAAAAAAAAGTTGGCAGCAACCTAAAAGACAAAGGTGTAGGAAAAGGCTTTGTAAATCAAACAGCAGCCAAAGCAGAAATAAGGTCAACAGTTGACAAATGGGACCTCATCAAACTCAAAAGCTTCTGTACAGTGAAAGAAACAATCAATGAAGTGAAGATAAAACCCACAAAATGGGAGGAGAACTTCTCCAGTGATACAACATTTCTTAATCCAATTTAGACCTAATTACCTTTCCTTGCCCCTTCCCCACCAGAGCTCATGCATTCTGCCATGCATATTTTTCATCTACTTCTCAGTCTTTTTTATTTATTTATTTATTTTTTGATGCTGAAGTTTACTGAAGCAGACAGAACCAGCAAAGAAAACCTCCATGTCATATCATAGTAAAAACACAAGATGTTCAAAGCAAAAAATGGATCCTGAGAGCTGCAAAAAAACAAGTTACTTACACAGGAAAACCTATCAGAATTACAGCTGATTTCTCAATGCAGACAATGAAATTCAGAAGAGCTTGGTCTCCAACATTCCCAGTTCTAAAAGACTATAGATACCAACTCAGAGTTCTTAATCCAGCAAAAAAAAAAAGTCTATTATAATTGAAGGAGAAAGGAAAATGTTCCATGATATAAATAAGTTGAAAGAACTCCTCTCCAATAACCCATCCCTGCAGAGAATACTTCAAGCATTACAAAGATCAGAGGGCAAGGATGACTATAACCAATCAACACCAGAGAACAAATGATACTACGACTATGGAAATAAAAACTTATGCTAAGAATGTTCTAGAAATCAAAATGATTGGAAGCAATTTAATTCTTTCAACAACAGTTTTAAATACCAGTGGACTGAATTCTCCAATTAAGAGATATAGAGTATGGTCTGGAGAGATGTCCTAGTGGTTAAGAGTGCCAACTGCTCTTGCAGAGGACCAGGGTTCGATTACCAACACCCACATGGTGGCTGAGAACCATCTTTAACTCCAGTTCCAGGTGAGTCCAACACCCTCTTCTGACCTCCATGGCATTGCACGACACAGGTGCACAGACCTTGATGCAGTCAGTACATTCATACACATAAAAAATAATAAAATAAAATAAAATGAAAAAAAGAGACATAGATTAGTAGAATGGATTAAGAAACAAAACCCATCTCTCTCTCTCTCTCTCTCTCTCTCTCTCTCTCTCTCTCTCTCTCTCTCTCTCTCTTTCTTGTCTCCAAGAAATTTACCTCACCTTTAATGATAATTACCCCAAGGGAAAAAGAGGGTAAAAAATATACAAGTAAATAGCATTAAGAATTAAGGAGTACCTATGTTAATAGTAGATAAAATAGAATTAATAGCCTTTGATCGTGTTTTGGGGGGGATATGGGTCACTTTAAGGTTTTTAATTTCTGGTGATGTGTTTGCGGGGGGGGGGACTGCCCATTTGTCTGGATGGGTATAAATATTGCAAAGTTTGATGGAAAATGAGATACTTGTACTAGAATGAGTTAGTTAAATCCTTCCAGAGTGGAACAGTATAAACACTAAAGCTAATTTACTAGTGGTCTAAATGGAATTATAAACTTACAGGGTTGTGGTTGGCTCTCAGTCTATCCTTGGCTTGGACAGGGCTTCCAGTTATAGATTTGGATGGAAGAGGCATAGACAAGTAATGGGTTGCCTCTGACTACTGAAAAATAGTCTTTGTCTCTGTCTATTATCAAGTGTTACTTTTGATATCTGCTCTGCCCACTTCAAGAAAATTTGACTCAAGAAAAGCTAGGGGGCATGCAGCCCAGAAGGAGATAGGTTGGATGGACTTGGTAAATTTTATTAGCTTAGTTCCTGTCAATAGGTGTGTTTCCAGGTATTGGAAAATTACTAACAAGGATATGGACTTTGGGAAAGTAAGGAGACTTTTTCTGTTTGTAGTAAACCATTTACATTAAGATACGCCTAAAATTGTTTAAATCTATCTCGTTGGTTTTGGATGTTTTTCTTATTTTGTTAAATATCCTCCAGTCAGTGTTTATGCAAGGCTTCTTAGGCTTCTTTTCAAGCTTTATCTAAAAATTATATAGTAATTAAAAGTATCAGCTTGGTGTAACTTGTTGGATGCTTAGTGCCAATACTTAACACTCATACCAATTCTGCCAAGGAATTTAAGGGACAGTTTTGTTCCTTGCCCTCTGAGGTAAATTAGTCCCAGGTGATTTTGTCTGGGGGCATCTCCTAAAATGTGAGTCACCAGGTTTCCTGTGCAAGGAGGTCTAAGAAATCCACTAACAGAACTCCAGGAAGTGTCCAGTCTATAAAGAGGGCCAACATAGAGGAAAGTGGCCTCCTATTCTAAAGGGAAGCTGTGCATGGATTTCTGCAGTAAGATGAGTCTTGTGGGTGTATACCCAGAAATGCTATGGCTGGGTCAAATGGCAAGCCCATTTTGAGTTTTCCAAGGGTTCAAACACTACTTTCCATAGTGGCTGTACAAGTTTACATTCTCACCAGCAATGGATGGGTGTTCCCCTTTCCCCACAACCTCTCCAGCACTTGGCATCATTTGTTTTCTTGATCCTAGCCTGTCTTATCAGAGGGAGATGATATCTTAAAGTGGTCTTAATTTGTATTTCCCTAATTATTAGTGATGTTGAACATTTTTTGAGATGTTTCTCAGTCATCTCTAATTCCTCTTCTGTGAAGTCTCTATTCAGTTCTTTGCTCCATCTTGTGAGTGGTTCATTTGTTTTCTTTCTTCTCTGTTTTTGAGGAGTTTGTATACTCTGGAAATCAATGCTTTATCAGATGTATCTGCAGTGAAGGTTTCCTCCCACTCAGTGGGTTTTCTCTTCACTTCCTCGATTGTTTCTTTTGATGTACAGAAGCTTTTAAGTTTAATGAGGTCCCATTTGTTAATTGTAGATCTTATTTCTTGTGCAGCTGCTGTCTGATTTGGGAAGTCTTTTCCTATGCTTATGTCTTGTAGTCTGCTGTCAAGTTTTTCTTCTATCACCTCCAGAGTTTTGGGTTTCACGTTGAGGTCTTCGACCCATCTGGAATTGACTTTTGTACAGGGCAAGAAGTAGGGGTTTAATTTCATTCTTCTATAGGTGGTGATCCAGTTTTGCCAACACCACTTGCTGAATATGCTGTCTTTCCTCTATTGTGTCTACTTGGACCCCTTGTCGAATATGAGGTGGCTGAAATTATATGTGCTCAGTTTGGATCTTCAGTTTTGTTCCATTGGCCAACTGATCAGTTTTTGTGCCAATACCAAGCTGATTTTATGACTATACCCTATATTATAGTTTGAAGTCTGGTATAGAGACCCCCCCCTTGTATTGTTCTTTTCACTCAGGGTTGTTTTGGCTATTCAGGGTCGTTTGTTTTTTTCCAAATGAAATTAAGGACTTTCTTTTCCCAAGCCTGTGAAGAAACTCTTGGGGATTTTAATTGGGATTACATTAAATCTATACAAGAGCTTGGGTAGAATGGACATTTTCACTATGTTTATTTTCCCAATCCATGAGCATGGGACGTCTTTCCATCTTCCAATGTCTTCTTCAATTTCCTTCTTCAGGGGTTTAATATTTTGGTTGTGGAGATCCTTGGTGTCTTTGGTTAGGTTTATTCGTAGGTATTTTACTGTTTTTGAGGCTATTGTGAATGGGAAGGTCTCCTTGTATTCCTTCTTCAGTTGCTTGTTGTTGGTGTAAAGAAAGGCTACTGATTTTTCTAGATTTATTTTGTATCCTGCCACTTTACTGAAGCTCTTAGTCATTTCTAGGAGTTTTCTGGTGGAGTTCTTAGCATCCCTTAAGTAAATGCTCATATCATCAGCAAAAAGGGATATCTTGACTTCCTCTTTTCCAATTAGAACTCCTTTAATTTCCTTTTCTTGCCTTATTACCCTTGCAAGTGTTTCAAGCACTATATTGAAAAGGAGTGGTGACAGGGGGCAGCCTTGCTGAGTTCCTACCTTTTAGGAGAATGCTTCTGTCATTTCCCCATTTAGGACAATATTGCCTGTGGGTTTCCTGTGTATGGTTTTGATTACATTGAGGAATGATCCTTCCAATCCAATTCCCTCTAGGACTTTAAGCATGAAGGGATGCTGGATTTTGTCAAAGGCTTTTTCTGCATCAATTGAGATGATTCTATGGTTTTTGTCATTTATATGTTTGATGATATTTATTGATTTTTGTGTATTGAACCATCCCTGCATTTCTGTAATGAATCAAACTTGGTGATGGTGGATGATCTTCTTGATGTGGATCTGTATGCAATTTGAAAGTATTTTATTTAGAATTTTTGCATCTGTGTTCATTAAGGAGATACTTTTTGGTTGTATCTTTGCCTGGTTTTGGTAATAGAGTGATGCTGGCTTCATAGAAGGATTCTGCTAGAACTCCCTCCATTTGTATCCTTCTAAACAACTTGCGTAGTAATGGTTGCAAGTCTTTTTGAATTATTTTACAGAATTCTGCAGTGAAACCATCTGGGCCTGGGTTTTACTTGGTTGGGAGGCTACTTATTACATCTTCAATTTCTTCATATATTATTGGTCTATTTAAGCTTTTGATCTCCTCTTGGTTGAGCTTTGGTGATTCCCAAGATTTCAGATATTCATACATTTCTTCTAGGTTTTCAAATTTAGTAGATTATAGGTTTTTGAAGTATTCCCATATGATTGTCTGGATATATTCATTGTCTGTTGTGATATTTCCCTTTCATCACAGATTCTATTGATTCGGAGTTGTTCCTTCTTTCTTTTGGTTAACTGGGCTAGAGGTCTGTCTATCTTGTTTATTCTCTCAAAGAACCAACTTTTGGATTCATTGATTTTTTTTTTTTGTATATTTTTTTTGTTTCTATTTCATTGATCTTTGCTCTGATTTTTGTTATTTGTTCTTATCTGCTGCATTTAGGATTCATTTGCTTTTGTCTTTCCAGTATTTTTAGCTGCAGTGTTAGATTGATCACTTGTGCTCTTTCTGCTTTTTTAATGTAGGCACTTAGAGCTATAAAATTCCTTTTTAGAACTTCTTTTAAAGTGTCCCATAGGTTTTGTTGTGTTGTATTATCATTATCATTCAGTTCCAGGAATGTTTTTATTTCTTTCTTTATCTCTTCCTTGACCCATTCTTTATTCATGAGAGTGTTGTTTAGTCTCCATGTGTTTTTGTAGGTTGTAGGGCTTATCCTGGTGTTGATATTGAGTTTTATTGCACTGTGGTCTGATAGAATGCATGAGATTATTTCGATCTTTTTGTATTTGTTGAGGTTTTTTCCTGTGTCCCAGTATATGGTTTATTTTGGAGAATGTTCCATGGGGTGCTGAGTAGAAAGTGTATTCTCTGGTGATTGGGTGGAATATTCGATAGATGTCTTTGAGGTCCACCTGGTGTATTGTATCATTCAGTTCAGATGTCTCTCTGTTTATCCTTTGTCCTGCTGATCTGTCTAAATGACTTAGTGGGGTGTTGAAGTCCCCTACTATTAGTGTACTGGGGTTAATCTGTGCCTTGAAATCCTGAAGAGTTTTCTTTATAAAGTTTGGTGCACCAAAGTTTGGTGCATATATACTCATGATTGTGACATCTTCATTGGCAATTTTTCCTTTAATAAACATGTAATGACCCTCTTTGTCTCTTTTGATTTCTTTGGCTTTGAGGTCTATTTTGTCTGATATTAAAATAGCAACACCTGCTTTCTTTTTTTGACCATTTGCTTGGAATATTTTCTTCCATCCCTTCACTTTAAGTTGGTACCTATTCTGGAAATTGAAATGGGTTTCTTGTAGACAGCATATAGATGGATTTTGTTTCCTAATCCATTCTCCCAGTCTATATCTTTTGATTGGGGAGTTTATTCCATTAATATTTAAGGTTATAATTGAAAGATGGATGTTGCTTCCTTTCACCTTATTATCCATTTGGATTTTTAGTCTCCGATTCTACTCCTGTGGTTATTTTTTTATTAGTTTCTTTTCTTAGGTGCTTGGGGATAGTTGCTCCTGTCTTCTGCCCTTTGAATTCCTTCAAGTATTTTCTGAAGAGTTGGTTTTCTGGACATTTATTTTATCATCTTGTTTATGTAATGGAAGACTTTTCTCTCTCCTTCAACTATAATTGATATTTTTGCTGGGTAAAGTATTCTGGGTTGGCATCCATAGCCCTTTAACACTGGGAATGCTTTGCTCCATGTTCTTCTTGCTTTCATGGTTTGTGCCGAGAATTCAGTTGTAATTATGATGGGTTTCCCTTTGGATGTGACTTGTTTTTCTTTTGTAGCCTTCAGACTTTTGTCTGTTTTGGAATCTAGCATTTTAACTATGATATGGTGTGGGCAGTTTCTTTTCTGATTTTGTCTATTTGGAGTCCTTTGTGCTTCTTGTATTTGTCTTTATTTCTCTGAATTCTTCTATATTTCCTTTAATTTCTTTGCATAGGTCTGCAACTATTCCTCTAAAATCTGTTCTTTGGGTCACCTCCAGGGGGATCCTATTGTATTTATCTCCTATAGGTTTGGTAGAGCCTGGTGCGGGATTATCCTGCACCTTTCCCATGTTGTCCCTTCGTCGTGTCCCTGGCATGTGGGTTTCCATTTTGTGATTCAAATCACAAATGTCTTTTCACTATGTTAGCAGCTGGTTTTGCTTGAGACCTTCTGATGCTTTTTTTTTCTTTCCTCCTCCTTGTTTATGGAGAATTGACTTGTCTAGGTTTCAGGTTTTCAATTTTGTTTTATATTGGATATTGGAAGTCTAAGTCACTCTTCCCTTCCTGTTCTGAAGGTTCTCCCAAAAAGTCCACTTGGCTACTCTCTCATCAATTCCAGTTGGGGGGCGGGATATGCCTGACTTAGCCCATGCATGGGTACCTGTCTGGAGTGGCACCAGTCTCCTATCTGTGCTCCAGGTGGTCCTAGCAAGCAAGGCCTGACCCTGAGGCTCCCCCCCCCCACAGTATCTCACTATGGTACCAGAGCCAGCAACCCAGGAGTCAATCTACCATAAAATCTACTTTTCTGGAGCAACTCCTGTGCTTCAGGAGCCCACCTGCACAAAGAGACCAAGGCACCGAACCAGACCCACCTGGCACCGGCTGCAAAAGCGAAGGGCGGCTTTGCCCAGACAGCTACCGCCTACAAGGGTTTAGAGTTGAGACCCTTTTCCAGCAACCCAGGAGTCGATCTACCCTAAAAATCTACCTGTCTGGAGTGACTTCCAGGCTCCTGCACTTCAGGAGCCCGCTCACACAAAAACTTTTTTTTTCCCCCCCTGTATTCCAGTGCCAATCACAAATGTCTTTTCACTATGTTAGAGGCTGGTTTTGCTTGCCTCCTTCTGATGCTTTTTTTTTTTTCTTTCCTCTTCCTTATTTATGGAGTATTGACTTGTCTAGCTTTCAGGCTTTCAATTTTTTTTTATATATTGGATATTGGAAGTCTAAGTCACTCTTCCCTTCCTGTTCTGATGGTTCTCCAAAAAAAACACACTTGGATACTCTCTCATCAATTCCAGTTGGATATGCCTGACTTGACCGACACCCTGGTACCTGTCTGGAGTGAGTTCCAGGCCCCTGCGCTTCAGGAACACCCCAAACAAAGACACAAAGGTGCCGAACTAAACCCACCCAGCACCGGCTGCAAAGTCAAAGGGCGGCTCCACCCAGACAGCCACCCCTTACAAGGGTTTAGAGTTTAGACCCTTTTCCAGCAACCCAAGAGTCAATCTACTCTAAAATCTACCTGCCTGGAGCAAGTTCCGGGGTACTATGCTTCAGGAGCACCCCACACAAAGACACGATGGCACCGAACCAAAATCACCTGGCGCATTATTATTCTTAAGGAGTCTAGTCTTCATATTGTTTTCCCTTTCATTCACTCTATGAGGCTTTCTCGTGTTGTTTTCTATTGGCTTATTGAGTTTTCAATCCCATGTTCTTGTCCATTTTATGTTTATTTTTTTCTATTTCTATATCTTTTGTGAATTCACCTTCAAGTCATGAATCATTTTTTATATTTCATTAAGTCACATATTTGTATATTATTCGGCTTTTATCACATTTATATCTTTCCTCTTTGAGTTCTTTGATTTGTCTGTATTTTCTTTAAGTTCTTTGGTTATATTTATGATTGCTCTTTTAAATTCTGCATCCTGCAGTTCCTCAGAGCAGTTCTGACTCTAGTGCATTTCTGCAGGACTGGTGGGTTTTATTGGGGACATATTCTCTTCATTACCATATTATTTGTGTTTTTATGCTGCCATTTGGGCATATGGATGTTCTTTACTGGTAATATGCCCAGCAGGAACTTCTGTTCTACTTTTATTGTAGTTCTATTTATATTGTTCATGTAGCTTGGATGCTTTTTTTTCAGGTATGTAAAATAAATTGGTGCATGTTTCACATTCTTGCAGGGTAGTCTATTGTCTGGGTAGTGGGTGGGGTAAGGTAGGCTCAGTTGAGTAGGAGGTTTGGTCTCTATCAGACAGATATGAGCCAGTGGAGTGTATGCTAGGGAGTTTAGCTAGACTGTATTAGAAATATGGTGAAGAGATCTGAAGCAGAGGAAATGGAGTCCCATGAGTCCAAGGCTGGCAGGTGATATGGTGGGCATGGGTGAGAGAAATGGAACAGAGATATAGTGGGTGGGATCTGACTCATCAGAGTCCTAGTTGGGTCAGGGAAGTTGGGGATGTGGACCACCAAGGATGTACTTAACTGTTTATGCTAGGGTGTTTATCTAGTTGGTTTAGGAAGCTAGTCCAGAGATCTGGACTACCACAGGAATTGGAGTCCTCCTTTGCCCAAGACCCAATGTATATTTTTTACTGAAGTTTTGGTATTTTATACAATACATTTTAATCACATTTAGATATCCTCTGTCTGGACCCATCTCCATAGCCCATCCACTGGATTTCATGCATTCTGTCTTATACATTAAAGCTTATGAAGTCAAGTTTGTATACCAGCTGACCCTCAGTGTGAGTCCACCCACTGAAGTCTGTTCAGCCTATCTAGAATTACTCCCTTAAAGATCTACTCTCCCTCACCTGGCAGTCATCAGCTGCCAATACTTCTTCAGTTAATGTTGGAGATTTCAGCTTATTTTTCCATTTCTATCCTGGCTTTTATCTGATTGAATATGCATGAATTTTGTGCATCCTGACATCATGACATCATTCCTGTAAGTTCATATGAGTAATATTTCAGCAGCTTGCAAGAATGTATTTCTTTTTTTAAATTTTATTTATTTATTTTCTATGTGCATGAATGTACTGTCTGCATGTAGGTTTGTGTACCTTTGTCGTGCAATGCTGCGGAGATCAGAAGAGGGTCTTGGATTCCCCTGGAACTGGAGTTCTCCTGGAATTGGAGTTACAGTCGGTTCTCAGCCACCATATGGGTGCTGGGGATCGAACCAGGGTCCTCTGAAAGAGCAGTCAACGCTCCTAACCACTAGGCTATTTCTCCAGCCCCAAGACTGTATTTCTTTATAGTCAGGCATGACCTCTGTTTCCTACAATCTTTCTGCCCTGTCTTCTACAATGATCCCAGAGCCCCCGGCAGGTGAGGTTTAATACAGGAATCCTATCCAGAGCAAGCACTCTGCAGTTTCTCTTTTTCTACACTGGCAGTTTGTCCCCTTCTGTGTTCATTGACCTATGTTGCATGAGGAAGCTTCACAGATGAGAATGGAGATATTCATTAGTATTCACTCTGCCACTGGTATCACTATTTTCCATGAACCTTAGGTGTAGAGGTTCCATTGTTGATATGTCATTTAGTGCTGAGCTTCTCAGACACTTATTAATTTTGTGTGACCAGTTGTGGAAATCCATACTATAATATGTCTGTTTTAAAGAATCGTTTTGATGAGTAGTGACTAACATATTGGTTGCAAATTTCATGATTTCCTCTTTCTTTACCACTAAATAGATTCCATTCTGTAAATGTATCATATTTTCTTTAATCATTTTTTAGTTGAGGGACAATTAACTTTTTTCAATATCTTAGCTTTATGAAAAGAGCAGCAGAAAACATGGATGTACAAGTATATCTGCAGTAGAATGAGTCCTGTTGGCATATGTCTGTCAAGAAGTGGTATAACCAGATCATTGGGTATATTCAGTGTTAGTTTTTTTTTTTCTTTTTTTGGTCTTTTCGAGACAGGGTCTCCCTGTAGTCCCAGCTGGCCTGGAACTCACTCTGTAGACCAGGCTGGCCTTGAACTCACAGAGATCCACCTGCCTCTGCCTCCAGAGTGCTAGGATTAAAGGCGTGCACCACCATGCCCGGCCAGTGTTAGTTTTTTTAATAATTCTTTATACACACTGCTTTTCAGTAATGATACAAGCTTGCAATCCTACCAGCAGTGAATGAAAATTACCCTTTCACACATTATTGCCAGCATTTGATACCATTTTTTCTCATGATCTTAGTCATTATGACTGGAGTAAGATGAAATCTTAAAGTGGCTTTAATTGTCAGTTCCCTAATTACTAAGGATGTTGAACATTTTAAGGTGTTACTTAGCCATTTATATTTGTTCTTTTGAGAGCTCTCTGTTCACATCCATAGCCCATATTTTATTAGGACATTTGCTTCATTATTTTTATTTGGGGGGTGTATTAGTCAGGGTTCACTAAAGAAACAGAAGCAACAGGACAAATATATAGTTATATACAATTTATTGATTTGCTCATGTGACAGAGTTCAAGGAGTCCAACAGTAGCAGTACCGCACCGGAGAAGCTGAGAATCCAGGGAACTGCTCAGTCTGCAAGGCTGGATGTCTCAGTAGTCCCAATCTGGTGCTGAAGGCCCGATGGATTCTAAGAGATCTGCCAGTCTCAGTACATGCTGGGATCCGAAGGGTTGATCACAGCAGCAAGACAAACTCACCAGTTAGAGAAAGGCAAGCTGCAGGAAAAAAGGGACCATATTCCTCTGGCATGGCCTTTAATACTGCCTGCCATCAGAAGGTAATGCCCACATTTGGGGTGGGCCATCCTGATTGAGGTAGTCCAATCTGAAGATCCTTTTTCTCTTATTTGTTCCTTAGTCCAGTCAAGTTGATGCCCAGGATTAACCATCACAGGGGGATTCATTGTATATTCTGCATATTAATCCCCTGTCAGATATTCCAATGGTGAAGATTTTCTCCCACTCTGTGGATTTCCTCTTCACTTGGGTTATTTCTTTTGCTGTATAGAGCTCTTTTTTTTTTTTTTCTTTAATTGTGTCCCTTGTTGATTCTTGACCTTATGCCTGAGCTACTGATATCCAATTTACTAATTCTTTACCTGCATATATATCTGGTAGGGAACTACCTCTGTGTTCTTCCAATGGTTTCAGAATTCCAGGTTTCATATTCGGGTCTCTGAGCCATTGGATTTGACTTTTGTTCAGGGCATTAGATAAGGGTCTAGTTTCATTCATTCTAGGTGGAGTTCCAGTTTGGCCTGTACCATTCGTTGGACACTGTCTTTTCTCTTGTGCATTCTTGGGACCTTTGTCACATATCAGTTGGGTGAATTGCATACACTCATGTTTTTTGTCTTCTTTCTTTTTTTTATTTCTTTTTTTTTTTTTTTTTTTGTTATTATATATATATATATCAGATTATATATATATATATAGCTTTCTTATAAAGCTTTGGCTATCTGAGGTCTTTTGTGATTCCAAATGAAACACGATTTTTTTTTTCTAATTCTGTGAAAAATGCCATGGGGCATGAGAGCAAATATATAAATTAATTTTAGTAGGGTGATTATTTTCACAGTATTAAATCTATCAGTGTATGAGCATGGGAGGTTTTTCCATCTCCATATGTCTTCCTTAATTTTTTCTTCAAATATTTAAAATATTCATTGTAGAAAACTTTAATGTCTCTGTTTAGTTTTATTCCTAGATATTCAATTTTTGAGGCTATTGTTAATGGGAGGGTTTCCATGAAGTATTTCTCCAATTGCTTGTTAGCATATAGAAAGGCTATTAACATTTGTAAATTGATTTTGTAACCTGAAACTTTGCTGAACTTGCTGAACGTGTTGATGATTTGTTGCAGTTTTCTGGTGATATTTTGGGACTTCTTATTTATAAAATCATATCATGTACAAATATGGATAGTTTTACCTTTTCTTTTTCAATTAGTACTCATTTAATTTCCTTCTCTTGTTCTATTTTTCTAACAAGAGTTTCAAACTATTGTTTTGAAAAGGAGTAGAAATAATGGATAGCCTTGTCTAGCTCCTAATTTTAATGGTAATGCTTCCAATTTTCCTCCATTTAATATGATGGTGGCTGTGTGTTTGTTAAGTATAGCTTTAATTATATTGAGGTATGTTCCTCTAGGACTTTTAATATGAATGCACTTTGCCAAAGGTCTTTTCTGCATCTGTTGAGATGACCATATGGATTTTGTCCTTAAGTTAATATCTATGATTCATTATATTTATTGACTAACATATATGAAACCATTCTTGTGACTCTGGATTAGATAAATCTTGGTTACAATGAATGATCTTTTGATGTGTGTCTGTATTGTATTCAGTTTGCAAGTATTTTGTAGAGAATTATTGCTCGTATTTTCATTAAGGACAGGGACTTATAGTTTTCTTTTTTATGGTTGTGTCTTTACCTGGTTTGGGTATTAGGGTAAACCTGGACTCATAGAAGTTTTGGAGTTTTGCCTTTTTCTATCTTTTTATTATCTGTTGTGATCAAGACACGGTGGGCAAGTTTTGATTTAGAAGGTTAATTCCAAGGTCTCAGGATGGCTGTGCAGAAGGAGGCCTAAGCCAACAAAGGCAGGAATGGGGACTGCATAGAAGAGAGAATATTGCTGGTCATGGTCCAGGGAAATCAAGATGAATTAGGGGGTCTGACTTACTAGGGTAGTCTGGAGACCTCACACAAAGTGGGGATGGTCTAACTAGCTAAGCATGGTAGGTGTGGGCCCTGAAGCAGGAGAATGTAAATAGTATGGCATCCAGGGGCTCTAGATGCAGTGGGTGGTATCTGGCTTAGGATGCTAGTCTGGAGGTCTTAGGTGTATGAGAAGGAGGTAGCCTAGGCACAAGACTGGAATTTATTATTTCCTCCATTTTTTTTCTTACTACTTCAACAGTTTGTGATATTTTAACTTTTTGATCACTTTGTTATTATATCTACTTTATCAGTATTCATCTAATTTGCTGTATAACATTAAACATGCAGTCAACATTTTCTCTAGGTGATTGATACTCTCCAATTTTCTCAGCACAACCTGGTTCAATATGCACAGCAGACTTCACTCAGCCCTGCAGGATCATCTAGACTACAAACACTTTCTGGTGATTCCTAGGCACTTATAAGTCTGATGCTGTTGACTGCAACATGCCAGATTTTTGCTTACTCACCTAAGGGAAAGATATATTTCTGGTAATATAGTAGAACATTATCTTACCTTATTTACCATCTCCAATACATTGTACATCTTAGTAAATATTCACTCCAGAATTTTTCAAGCCAACTTTTAAAACTAAACATCTGTCCTACAATGTGATACTGCTGATAGTAAACAAGCTTCTTGAGTGCTTGCCTAGCGTATTATAGCATGCATAGCCCTTTAGGCATACTGTGTCATTTTACCCTTCTTCAATTCCATTTAAGAAATAGGAATATAGACTTTAAGATTCCATCCATCCACAGTCAAAAAGTTCATCATAATGTGTACAAAAGACCACAACTGCTGTCGTGGGTCTATAGAACTGGTGAAAGTGTAAATTAGTGCAGTGTGTCTGGAAATCAGTTTAGAGTTTATAGTTCTGTCATGAAAGTAGAAATAGAACTTCTATATGACCCAGCTGTTCCACTCCTGGACCTATGCCCCAAGGACTCTGCATCTTCCTACAGGGATGCATCTATGTTCATCATTGCTCTATGCACAATATCTAAGAAATGGATTCAAACTAGATGTCTAGCAACTGAAGAATGGATAGGGAAAATTTGGTAGATATACACAATGGGGCGCTACTCAGCCATACAGAAAAGTGAAATCACAGAATAGAAATTAAATAGATGGAAGTAGAAAAAATGATGCTGTGTGAACTCACCCAGTGTCCCAAATACAAACATCCACGTGTTTCCTCATTATGAGGCTCTGAGTTTCAAATCTTTTGTGTATTTAGCCTGAAGTACATGAGGAAAATATAAATGAGCCATTGGTGGGAGAATATATTTAAGGAGGGAGGTAGGAGCATACAAGTAAAATTAAAGTAGAAAAGCAAAATACTGAGCCTGGAAGTGTTCACACAGGTAGAAGAGTGATAGCCATGGAGAGAGGAGCAGCCAAGAGGCTTGGTGAGAATAAAATGTACATGAAGAAGCGATTTGGGAAACTAATATCTTCCATAGCGAAGTTTAAGAAATAGAATGAGAGGAGATAGTAGAACATATATAATATGAAAGAACAGGGAGATGATACTGAGAAGTAAATTTTTAAGTGGGTTGGGGACAAGGGCTGGAGGAAACAGGGGTAGGATGAGTAAACTGAGGATTTAAGAAAAAGTCTTATGAAATCCCCCTAGTTTGCAAGATAATTAAAAAAATAATTAGGGTCTTATTTTTGAGTACTGGGAGGCAATCGAGGGTTCTGACAGTAGCCTGTGCTATTTTGGGAGTCTATTGGACTACTGTGACCAAAAACTTTAATAAGAGAGTTTTCCCCTGCCTGACAGTGTGGATTTTTTGTTAGATATCTTTCAGCTACACACACACACACACACACACACACACACACACACACACACCACACCACACAAACAAATTTTTAATTTTATCCATTTACCTATAAATGTTATGATTTCGTTTTTCTTTACCACTGAGTAGAACTCCATTGTGTAAATGTACCACATTTTCACGATTCACTCATCAGCTGAGGGAAAGCTAGATTATTCCATTTCCTAGCTATTGTGAAAAGATCAGCAACAAACATGCCTAAGCAAGGATCTCTATAATAGGATATTGAGATATTTGCATATATGCCAAGGGTAAGGAGTAGTGCTGAGAAATGCTTTTCTAGGGTCATGGCATGTTTGTTACACACTTGAAATCACAGCAAATGTCATTATCTATACAAGATAAATAACTTCCAGCATAGATTGGGAAGGGTCTCTGGGGGTACCACACCTAGTAGAGGAACTAATGGCATTTGATAGCTTCTGGGGAAGGGATTATCATTTTTCTCCAGTAGTTTGGGCATTAGAAGTTTCTCAGGCCCCAAATTTTCAAAGTCTAAAAGATGGAATAGTGCAAAATCACAGAAGGGATAATATATTTCATTTGTTTAGTACCTGTTCTATCTAACTTTACTTTGTTTTCAATACTTCTACCATGTCTTCCTTAAATACACACATACACACACACACACACACACACAAACACACACACACTGCAGACATGACTGTATTTAAAATATCTACATCTATTTATTTGGCATATTAGTTGTGTACATGTTTGTAAGTGTGTGTGCATGCCATGTCATAGTCAGAGGACAGCTGGCAGAAGTTGGCTCTCTTCTTCCCCATTGCGGGTCCTGAGGATTGAACTAAGGTCATTAGCATTGTCAGCAAGCTCTTTTACCTACCAATCAATTTTTTAGGCCTAAGATTTATTAATTTATTTATTATTTGTTTATTTGTCTCTTTTTGAGACAGGGTCTCCCTTTTAGTCCCAGCTGGCCTGGAACTCACTATGTAAACCAGGGTGGCCTTTAACTCACAGAGATCCACCTGACTCTGCCTTCCAAATGCTGAGATTAAAATCCCGTGCCTCCATGCCTGGCAGATTTATTTATTTCATTATTACATTGCCACCGTCTTCTGTTAATTTTTCTTTATCACTTTTCAGAAAAAAAAAATTAGCACCATGGGTGTTCTACATGTCAGACCCCTAGATCTGTGGTGTGGCTATATTTATTTAACTGCCATTTTTATTTTATGTCTGAGTCAGTATATGATAAAATAGAACAGTTAAAGACCAAGCCTATATGTCAGATGCCCACGTACAGAAAACGATCATATTATGACGGCTTATTTTTCCAGCATGACCTAGAGTCTGCCCTGATTCATCTAGAGGCTTAATATACAAGTTTAAACTACAGAGATCATGAAGACTGGAGATCATTCCTTAGGGACAACAAGGAAATTGGAAGAATTTATCAAGAGGCTTAAGAAGAGTTGAGAAGGGGACAGAAGTGAGATTTTTATTAACTGAGGAAAGACTGAGGAACAATCAGTACGAGCTGGAAAATTATTCACAGGCCATGGCCATACCAAAATGGGAAGGGGCCTAGATGTGGTGATGACAGTGTCTTCTTGGATAAGGAAAATGGAAGGGATTATAGTATCCAGAAGTCTAACCTCCAACCACTGGTACAGGTGAGCCCTTTGGAACAATTTTGGGACAATAAATACTAAGGATTGCACTGTTTATAGGGTACAAAAAAGACTGGGTCAGTCTTTCATTTTAAGATTAGATAAGCTTTCAGGATAGAAAGAAATATGATAATAACATTGCTCAGCTTTTCTTTCAATTGGGGGATTTGGTGTTAGCATCCACAAATGAGGGAAACCATTCCCTGTTTGTTTTGGTGGGAATGTGTTACTTCACTTAGCATAATGGCTTTGAGTTCCATACATTTACCAACAAAGCTCATGATGTCATCTTTCTTTACCACTGCATAGAACTCCATTGTGTAGATGTACCACATTTTTGTCCTCAGTTGAGGGCCCTTTGAGTTGGTTCCAACTCTTCACTATTGTGAAAAGAGCTGCAATAAACATAGATGTACATGTATCGTTATGAGCCCTAGAATTAATTTACCACCTACCCTCAAGCATGGTAATTAATGTAATGGGCAGAAGGTATATATTCATATTTTAGAGTAATATAAAATTAAAAGAAAAAATCGGAACCACTGAACATAATAAAAAAAGAAGGCATGTGTGGATGAAACTGATAGAAGAATACCAAATTGGTTGCATACAACATGATGCTTTGGGGTACGATTTTACAGTAGGATCAATATAGATGTGATAGTACCTGAATTTCAAAAGCCTCAAAGAAAGAACTTTGTAATTTTGTTCAGAACTGTGGAATTTTTAACCACTAAGAAATTATACATGTTTAATGACCTAGACATGTTCAGTAGTTTTAAGTTTTAACAAATCTTTTTTTTAAATTTTTATTTATTATTTTTGTATGTGTATGAATGTACTGTCTGCATGTAAGTTTGTGCACCCGTGTCGTGCAATGCCGCGGAGGTCAGAAGAGGGTCTCGGATTCCCCTGGAACTGGAGTTCTCCTGGAATTGGAGTTACAGATGGTTCTTAGCCGCCATGTGGGTGCTGGGGATCGAACCCGGGTCCTCTGCAAGAGCAGTCGGTGCTCTTAACCGCTAGGCTATCTCTCCAGCCCCCAAGTTTTAAACAATGTATATATGCATGAAACATCATGTGACCCTATAAATATGTACAACTTTACATTTGTATATGTCAGCCAAAATAAATTGAATAAAAGATATGTAAAAAATAAATTAAATTGAATCAAATACTAAAATATCACCATTCTTACTTTACATCTTAGAACATAGGTAACATTCACCAGAAAATATAATACTATAAAAGAGATAATTTGTTATTTAAATACAATTTTTTCAGTGAACATTACTTTAAGTCATATATGATTACTGACATTTGACATTTGATGATTGCATTTGATTCAACCTAATGCTCCATCAAAATTTGAATTGTTATACCAATTCAAACAATTACCAAAGGAAATGTGGAATACTAACATCTCACCTTGGGGTGCCAGTTTTTATGCCTGAAAAACAGGAAAAGCTAAAAGAAAAGCATGTACTTCTGAGGAACTTCTTTTATATCAGTGCATAAATGTGAAAAAGATAATTAGAACTATCAATAACCAAAAAATTAAAGGCAAATTTGCAGAGTCTGTACTAAGTAGAGTTGAATAAACAGGAAAAATTAATGTGTGCAAGTCTCTCTGAAGTAATTTTCTATTTCCTAACTAACTCAAAATTCACCAAACTTCTTGGCTACTATAATCTTCCAGTAGTGCTTATCTCCTGACTTTACAGTTTAAGTATAAATAAAATAATGACACAAATTTAATGCTTTGGGTTAGCCTTGTCAATGAGTAACAAAGCCAGCATTGCAGAGATTCAGCAGACACATAGCAGGGCAGCAGGTCCTCTGGTCCTGTGATGGTTTAGGAGACAATCCAGCATCTAACACATGATCCTCTATGGGATCCCATCTGTGAGTAATAGCAAAAACAGGAAAGAAAAATAACCATGGATTATAATTTGCCCCTCAAGCAGTAGTTGGAGACTTTCTGTGATATGAACTTTGATAAGAACAGTCATTTATCTTCAAGTTTAGCATGTCCAGTGACTAAAAGACTACAAAAGTCTCCAATTAATTTCAAGTAATGTTATATGCTATATAAATATATTTTGTTGAATGTAGTTGATATTACCTTAATCATTCAGGTTTTCACCAAAAGTTGAGGTGCCACAGCAACTTCGGTTGAATCTGAATGACATGATCACCAGAGTGAGGCAAAAGCTTCAAGAAAGTTTGCCTCCCAGAGCAGCTTGTGCCCTCAACCTTTATCTTGGAATAGGCTGTACCTTGTTAATTGCTACTGTTCTCTGCATTATAATTGTTTAGGGATGTGGATCAATTGTGTTACCTTGTTCCTAGCAGGATACATGGTCTGGATACTGACCTAGATAATGAAACCACACCATTTCCTCCTTTAGTTATTGATTTGCCTGAAATTATGCAAGTTCTTATGATCAGACATAAGAGGGCCACCAACTAAATAAGTAAGCAAGCCAAATTATTAAACTCTTCATGAACCTTGGTCAAATGGCAACCACTGTCTATCACTTGATAAACTTAAAAATGCAATAACTTCCTGAAAACTAATGATCTAGAAACTAATGTTCTTTCAGTTTTCCTATTAAAGTGTTAACTGCTCTATTCTTAGTACACTTGCAATATAATCAAATAACCACATAGCTTCCACATAAAACTAGTGTATAAAACCACTGAGACTTTGAAAGTAAAGTTGCACTCAGATCAAGCTTGCTTGTGTCTGTGTGTCATTCCCTTTGCTGAATCCCTTATCCACCTTCTCTTCTCCCTGTTCCCGTCAGACTGATTGCTCCTGACTCAGTCCGTTGCAGGTGGCGCCTGAACAGGGACTTGAAGAGAGGTAAGCTGTCTCTCCTCTTCTCCTCATTTTAAATTCAGACAGGGATAGGACCTCACCAGGAGTTCTGCAGACTCGCCAGTAAAGGATCACTGGCTCGGAAGAAGGTGAGAAGATAATAAAAAGGGAAACATGGGGCATTCGCAATCAAAAGGCAAGGAGCTATTTGTATTGGTCCTGCATCACATGTTAGGAACATTGCAGGAATACATAAAAGCTTGGTTGGATGCCTCACCAGCAGTGGTGCAAGGAGTAGCCTATGCTGCAGCTATGAATGGTCAGCACTACAGTGCCTTTGTGTCTAAGTTAATGGGGAATCAAGCAGAAAGCAAGGCCAATGCTTCTCTTGTAGTCAAGAAGGACACATGAGTAAAAATTGTCCAACCAAGGACAAACAGTCCCCTTTCAATACAAATGAGAGAAAGAAATCAACCCCAGGACGCTGCCCCAGATGTAAAAAGGGCAGACACTGTAGAAATGAATGTAAATCTAAATATCATAAGGATGGAACCCCTCTTTCAGATGACAAAGAGGAGACAAAAAAACAGCAGGAGGGGCAAGCCCTCAGCCCTGTAAATAAAGGTCGGCACTTAAAAATAGAAAAGCTTAATCCTGAAGCAGTAGAGTTTTGCCCACAAATGGGTCAAACTGTTTTTAACCTCCCAAGGGCAACATCAGGTAGTGCAGGATTGGATTTGTCAGCTATAAAAGACTATATTTTATCCATGGTTGATGAAGTCCAGCTGGTGGATATCATGGTACATAGACCATTACCAGAAGGTACTTTTGGTCTCATAATAGGTAGAAGCTCAAACTACAAAAAAATACTTGAAAGTTCTTCCTGAAGTGATTGATGCAGATTATCAGGGAGAAATTAAGATAATAATTAGACCATTAAAGAAAACAATTCAAATTCATAAGAATTTAAACCTCTACACAGATTCTAAGTATGTGGTTAATTTATTTCCTGCTATTGAAACAGCCCTATTGTAAGGTCAGTGCCCTATATTACCATTACTATTAACGTTACAAAAAGCTCTTGTCAATAGACAAAGCAAGGTCTACATAGGCCATATAAGAGGACATACTGGACTGCCAGGGCCCTTATCAAAAGGCAATTATATGTCTGATCTATATACTAAAACTCTAATAGCCACAGCTTTAGAAGAGGCTGTAGAGAGCCATCATCTTCATTATCAGAATGCACTTGCTTTGAAGAAAATGTTTAACGTCATTAGAGAACAGGCTAGACAAATAGTAAAGCAGTGTATGTGCTGTCCAGATTTATACCATCCCTTAAAATTAGGAGTTAATCATAGAGGGCTGAAGCCTCAAGTATTATGGCAGATGGATATCACACATATTGCAGGATTTGGAAGATTAACTTTTGTACATGTAAGCTTTGACACTTACTCTCATTCAATGCATGCTACAGCTAGAACAGGGGAAGCTGTTAAAGATGTCACCCAGCATTTAATATACCATTTTGTCAATTTAGGAATGCCATCGCAGATAAAGACAGATAATGCTCCAGCATATACATCAAAAGCCTTTAAAACCTTTTACAATCAATGGCACATCAAACATACTACAGGGATACTTTATAACCCCCAAGGTCAGGCAATAATTGAAAGAGCTCTTCAAACTTTAAAGACACAGCTATTATGTCAAAAGAACACTAATAAATATTTTTCCCCTCATCAAGCTTTGAGTCATGCACTTTTTACCATAAATCATTTAAATATAAATGAGAAGGGACTTACTCCAATGCAAAGGCACTGGGGAGATCAAAAACACAAAATCAAACCAATGGTTAAATGGAAGGATTTATTAACAGGCATGCGGAAGGGCCCAGATGTCTTAATTTCCTCAGGAAGAGGATATGCGTGTGTGTTTCCACAGGATGCAGACTCTCCCGTCTGGATCCTGGACTGGCTTATCTGGCACTACAATGTCAAGGAAGCAGAAAAGAAAACAACGAAACCTGATAAGTCAGGCCTGCCTGAAAATGAAAGCACTGCGGCTGACCCCGAAGGCATCAAAGTAGACACAAAAGTCCAAGACACCGACATGGAGACAAGTCAAGAAGTTGACAAAGAAAGCTGAGTCCATAGTGATTCAAACTGATAACCTTTGACTGTGGCTAATTTGTTCTTGGCCATTCTTGCAGTCTTATCTACTCAGCCATCCACTGTATCATGTGCAGTGTATTGGGCATATGTTCCATCTCCAACTCTGATTCACCCTGTGGGCTGGGGGGAAGAAATGCAAATTAAAGTAATGACTAATAATAGTAATTTACTGGGGGGATTTGCAGATTTAAGAAATCATCATGATATTTCCTCTGAATTTGCATATGAGGGCAGATCTGACACAGCTCCTATCTGTGTCTGTCTTGGAATTACTGTAACTTTTGGATGCCTTCCCCTTAGTTATAGAAACTTTTTGACTGATGCACCTGATAAATTTAAAAATTATGGAGGAAAGAACAAAATTAGCAATAAAAGATTAATTTGGGAAATAGGTCTTATGCCCTTGGGTTATTCTAATTATAATAATACTTATGTTCCTTGAAATGACAGTTTACCTATTGACTTGTGTATTCAAAAATACCATGATAAAGATCAATTTTGGGATTCACTTATAAAGTATCCACAATGGCTTCTTTGTGGATTCATAGGAAAAGTATTTAAATGCTCTCCTTTTGATTCTACTGAAAACATTTTTGTCTTCTCTGTGAAGAGCCCTGACTATGACTATTGTGGTGGTTTGAATGAGTGTCCCCCATAGGCTTTAAATATTCAGACATTTGTCTCCAGTTGGTGGCACTCTTCTTGGAGGTCTTAGAAGGTGTGGCCATGCTAGAGGAAGTACGTTATTGGGGCCAGGCTTAGTGAGTTTAACAAGCCTTGTGGTCTCCAGTTGCTCTCTCTGCTTCCTGTGCTCATTGCAAGATGTGAACCTTGGCTTGCTGCTCCAGCCCCAGCCACCATACCTCCCAGCACAGCACAATGGACTCTGATTCCCTGGAACCGTCAATTGTAAGCTCAAATAAACTCTTCCTTTGATAAATTTGGTCATGGTGTTTTATCACAGCAACAGAAATGTGACTAATACAGTTTTTGGTACCAGAGAGTGGGTGTTGGCCGTGAAGAACCTGACCATGTGGAAGTTTGGAGAAATTGGAAGACTTGGAAATTTGGGTTAGAAAAGCTGTTGACTCTGTAAGCGCAGCTTAACAGGCCATCTAGTAGAAGCCTGGAAGAAAGCATTGCTGCAAAAAAATGTAGTTCCAGAGGACAATAAAGACTTAGGCAGCAACTGGGTATTTTGATAAAGAGACTGGCAGCAGTTAACCCACAGCCCAAATGCTTGCCTGATGCTAAGTTGAAAAGCAATGGACTAATGTCCTTGGCTGAGGATATTTCAAGACAGCCTAATGTAGAAATGGTGGCGTGGCTATTAATGGTGAATATTGTACAGATCTACAGTGAAGAAGAGCAGATGGGGCAGAAAGAAATGCAAAATGTACAGTTTGGATCTGAAAACCCCACTAGGAAGATTAAAGATGGTGCCAAGGCATGTGAAGGAGAGTTTCCTTTTGATAAGGAGGTTAAAGTGATTAAGGAGAGGCCTAGCTATTTGCAAGTAAACAATGGAAAAAGAGATTAAAGTGATTAAGGAAGGGCCTCCAGATTTACAAGTAAACAACAGAAATAGTACCTTCAGGGCAAGACCACACCCAGCTAATCCTCAAACTTTTGAAAGGAAAATACTGAAAGGGTTTTCTGCTCCAAGTTTGGGCAAAGAAAAGTTGCAAATGTGGTTGAAATAGGCCAGGGTCCATCCCAAACTTGCAGCCAAACTTGGCAGTTTCATTCATGTGGTGCTGGCTTTAGAGGCATGAAGTTTGCAAGAGTGAAGGGGTCTTCAGTTCTTCATCCACGGTTTCAGAGAGCTACCAAGGTCAGGCAGAGTGCAGCAGGTATGTCCAGCATAAAGAAGGCCCTGATAGGCCATTGCATGAAGCCATGAATGTGAAGTCTGGTTGGCAGTGGAGACCCCAAGAAGACTTTCGAGATGCCAGACCTGTGAGATATTTGCCAAGGAGAGCTGCATACAGGGAGTGGTACCAGCCTAAGAAAGAGATGTATGTTGCATGCAAAGCTGGAAGAGCTGAGCCACCTAAGCCCTTTGGAAGTCAAGTCCCAGAAGTTGCACATGGACTTGGTTTTTGCCCTGCAGGTTTTCAGTCTTCTTTTGGTCCAGTATTTCCTCACTATGCCTCTATTCCTCCCTTTTGGAATGGGAATGTATTTGGTTCCACTGTACATTGGGAGTATGTAATTTGTCTTTTGATTTTACAGGAGCTTACAGTTTAGGAGAGCTTACAGTTTTGGCCTGAGTCTCAGCAGAGACTTTGGACAGTAGATTTTTGAATGGCATTGAAACTGGTAAAGACTATGAGGACTTTTAAGGTTGGACTAAATGCATTTTGCATTTTATATGGTCAGGAGCCTATGGAGGCCAGGGAGTGGAATGTGGTGGTTTGAATGAATGTCCCCCATAGGCTTTAAATATTCAGACATTTGTCTCCAGTTGGTGGCACTCTTCTTGGAGGTCTTAGAAGGTGTCGCCATGCTAGAGGAAGTACGTTATTGGCGGCAGGCTTAGTGACTTTAACAAGCCTTGTTGTCTCCAGTTGCTCTCTCTGCTTCCTGTGCTCATTGCGAGATGTGAACCTTGGCTTGCTGCTCCAGCCCCAGCCACCATACCTCCCGGCACAGCACAATGGACTCTGATTCCCTGGAACTGTCAATTGTAAGCTTAAATAAACTCTTCCTTTTTGTATATTTTCAGGTCTTAATAGGAATTATTCAGTTATTATTCTTGTTAAAAGACCTTCTTATGTTATGATTCCTGTCAATCTTGTCGATGATCCTTGGTTCAATAATTCTGCTTTACAAACTCTAAAAAATTTAAATAAACTAGTTAGGCCTAAAAGTTTCATTGCCACTTTAATTCTAGAAATTACAACATTAATAGCTATCTTGACATCTTTTGCTTTGTCTACTGCTGCCTTGGTTACTAATGTTCAGACTACATATTTTGTAAATGATTTGAGTAAAAATGTTTCTGCTACATTTGCTAATCAGCATGATATAGACAAAAGACTAAAAGCGAAAGTAAATGTGCTTGAGGAAGCCGTTTTGACTCTCGGAGAGGAAGTTCAAAATTTAAAGGTACAACTCTCAACTCATTGTCATGCTAGCTTTAGATATATTTGTGTAACACCGCTAAGGTATAATGATACTTGGAAATGAAATACTACTAAGAATCATTTATTGGGAATATGGAAGGATAACGATATTACTCATGATATGTTAGATCTCCAACAAGAAATTATGGTTATTAGTAAGGCTCATATAAATTTGAAAGGGTTAGAAGGATTGGCCAGATCCTTCAAGTCTGGACTTTTATCTTTATATCCTGATAATTGGCTACATTTTTTAAATATCAATTATAGTTATTGGAGGAATTGTCATGTTACTTATATTATTCATTCCAGTGATCATCCGATCCCTAACAAAAGCGCTGTATACAGTTTGACGCGATTTGCAAGAACTGTGGCTCATTAATAAGAAAGGGAGATGCCACGGCAACTTCATTTGAATCTGAGTGACATGATCACCAGAATGAGGCAAAAGCTCCAAGGAAGTTTTCCTCCCGGAGCAGCTTGTGCCCTCAACCTTTTTCTTGGAATAGGCTGTACCTTGTTAATCGTTACTGTTCTGTGTGCTATGATTGTTTAGGGATATGGATCAATGTGTTACCTTGTTCCTAGCAGGATACATGGTCTGGATACTGACCTAGATAATGAAACCACACCATTTCCTCCTTTAGTTATTGATTTGCCTGAAATTATGCAAGTACTTATGATCAGACATAAGAAGGCCACCAACTAGATAAGTAAGCAAGCCAAATTATTAAACACTTCATGAACCTTGGTCAGATGGCAAGCACTGTCTATCACTTGATAAACTTAACATGCATATCTTCCTGAAAACTAATGATCTGGAAACTAATGTTCTTTCAGTTCTCCTATTAAAATGTTAACTGCTCTATTCTTAGGAAACTTGCAATATAATCAAGTAACCACATAGCTTCCGCATAAAACTAGTGTATAAAACCACCGAGACTTTGAAAGTAAAGCTGCACTCAGATCAAGCCTGCTTGTGTCTGTGTGTCATTCCCTTCACCGAATCCCTTGTCCACCTTCTCTTCTCCCTGTTCCCGTCGGACTGATCACTCCTGAGTCAGTTGGTCCGTTGCAATGAGGCAAGGGTGGTCTACACTTACACACCTGGGTTACTATTGATCTTATGAATTCTTATTCTTTCTTTCCTCTTTGAAAAAAAATGCCTTGTTCTACATTAACTGAAGGTAAATAAGAAGAAGATTCATTGTAAGTTCTTAGTGGGATTTAGCGTATTATCCTTAATTATATTTCTAGTCAGGTTGGCCTTGACTTCTATTTTGAATATTTTTTCTTCGGGAAAAGGGAAATAAAAAGGATTTAAGCTTTTTATCCAACACTACTGATACTGCTATTGCATTAAAGCATATGAATAACTGCTTTTACAGGGATGTGAAATCATAGCCACTTAGAGCATTGAAGTTTCTTAAAAAAATCATGTCAGGAAACACTGACACCCAAACATCAGGGTTCTCTTCTTCTACATATACTCTTCAACAGCTCACTGTGCAGGTCGGAACACTGTCATTCTCCATAGCTGGACTGCAGGCTACCATGGTGTTCAAGTCCAATCAGCAGACAGGGAAATGGAAAGTACAAGGAACTATTTAGAAGGCATTTATGAGCCAGACAAAGATACACATAAACAATTCAGGAACAAATAGAGCTGGGAAATACACCATTTGGATGGAAATGTTCACAGAAAACACTCATGGAAGTATCAGTAAATAATGATGCTCAGCAGACATTTCTGTTGGACTGTATTTCCTAACCAGCTGCATACAGAGGAAAACTTCCCCCTGCAGGAGACACAGCTTACGTTACCTTCAAATTTCTGAATATCTCCTAACTACTTCCTGGATTAAAGAATGATGCTGTTCCTTCATTCACTCCAAATATTTCTAACGTTATGGGCTGAACAATATATTATATATATATATATAATTATATATATATATATCCCCAGCCCTGTGCACAGAGAGGCACTCATTGGAGCCCACACAAGACAGTTTTTAAGGATAATTACTGTTTATTTATCATCAAAATTTTACCTCATAGATGTGTGTGTCACTGAAATTAGAGCACTGCCTACCCAATCACACTGTAAATCTGTAATTATATTTACAGCAAAACAAGAGAGTGACAAGAAATATTGAAGGGCTAGTAAAACATGAAAGTTTATTATTTTATTTTCAAGTCTATTTTATGTTGTATGAGAATAAAAATGAAAAAGCTATAAAATCAAATTTAGTACATTTATTATATTGTTATTTAAGTAAAAATATTTGTGATTTCAGAATAAGCTGTAATTTTTAAATAATATTCAAGAAACAATAGCAATAAAATGATTAATAACTGGATTCGAATGAAATAAGCAAAAATTCATCAAAAGAATTTATAAACACAGTCAAAATTTTAAAATGAGGGTCACTCCAGTAGCGATTGCGGTTATCCACTGTGTATATGTCCCAGGTATCCTGGGGATTCAGCAGCCACAGAGAACTCTCTTTAATATGAAAGCTCCCGCGTCCTCATAGGTCCCTAGGGACTCTCCCTAGCAACAACAGGATACTGTGTAAGAGTTCAACCAGGAGGCCCTGGGAGAAAGGTGACTTGCTCAATGGGGCAGGATAGTCAGGGAGACAAAGAGCCTTTCTGCTTCCCCATGACGTCACTGATTCTGAGACACATTATTTTTGTTGTCTCTCTCAGAGCCCCTTGTAGTCTTGAGCACTGGTCTTAAAGTCACCCCTTCCCCTGGTTCATACACCCTTTGTCATTGTTTTGTTCTTCTCTGTTTCAAATCCCTTATTCCTTTCATTCTTCACTTCCCAAAGACCACTAACTCTGTTGAATGAGAATTTGATACATATTTTTCTATCAGGCTTTGCTCAGAGAGAAAATAAAAATTATTACTATAATGGAAAATGATCTTGCAGAAAGGATTTCTGGAATTAAAAGTATCTCTTCAGACTGTGCATTCTGTGTCCATTGGTTTTTAGGGGAGCCAAGACTCTCCTTCTAAAAGGGGTGATTCTGACTGTCACACTAGGAGTGAATAGAGATGTTACAAATTCTTATACTTTCCCTAGGCTAGAAAAGGCACAGGTGGATGGAGGTAAAACAGTCCACTCTCTTGAGCTGTTGACTTGGACTCTGTCAGTTTTGTTCCTTTCATGGGCTGACAGAGTTGTCAGGAATAACCGTTCGATCTACAATGAAGAACAAGCATTAGTATATAGTTATTTAAGCAGGACTAATGGTATGGTAGGTTACTTAGCATAGACAATGTTTGGATATGTTAACATGAATTCAATTTTCCCCCTGTAAATTGAAGGGTCTACTGTGGCTATAACATCTAACCTGTAGAGGTGTAGCTTGTGGCACAGCCAGGGTTATTCTCCAAGGGAGAGCCAATAGCAATTAATTTGGGATATACAGGCACATGGCTGCTCTGCTGCACATATTTCAGCAGGTGAGGTTATCTGGTGCGACGGAGTCTTCTTGACTCGGGAGACCCAATTTTTGTATTGGTTTAGTGGCCTTGTAACACTCTCGGCATTCCAGAGGCCATGTACACTTGCATGGGTGTCTAATACATCCCTCCCAGTTACGTCATCTGGCAGCAGGGTCTTATTGCATCTCCTCCTGTAGTATCCCACACAATAGCTCAGAGGCAAGAGCCCTTACCTTTGTGGGGCCTTGGATCCCTGCCAACACCATGGTAGAACACTCAGTGTTGATGTCAGAGCTCCTTATTAATATATTTTGCCTGAGGCATAGCCCTAGGACTTTAGTATATATTGTTCTGAACGAGAGTAGTCCCTTCACAGTCCATGTCTAGTAGTCAATGAAAGAAAGAGAAGTTTACCGGTTTATAAAGATCACCTCTACTATTTTCTCCATTACAGTTGGGGAGCGACCTCATCCCTGCGGAAGAGGGGGCGTGGTAGAATGAAGGGCTGCGATTGGGTGAATGGTGAACTACGCATGTTCTGGAACTCATGATCAACTTGATTGAACAAACAACTGTCACCCCCCACTGGATGGTGGGCTGTAGTGTTTGGAAACACCTGCAGATAGGTTTTGCATGAAGGAGCTTGTACTCATGGTATCACTTATAGCTAAAAATGACAAAAAAAAAAATGAGAGAAGATCAGGACAGTCAGGGCAGAATGCATGATCTGGAGGGGTGGGGGTGGGGGGAGGGAAAGGAATAAGCCTGAACTGATTGGGAAAAATGTATGATGACAAAGCATCAAATAAAATTTAATAAAAAAAAAAAAAAAATTCTTATACTTTCAGCTTCCTGCTGTCATTGATCCCGTCAGGGTGAATGACATAAACACCAAGCCGTTTCTTTGAAAATTATGAAGAAAAAACACTCTCCTTTACTATATGAAGGAGGATTTCAAGACTTACTATAAGCTCTGGGCAAACATGACACACTTCATTTTTAATTTTTTTTATTTAATTTTTGTTTGTCTCACACAGAACTCAATGAGTCTTAAGAGCCTTTGTACCCCCTTATCCATTGCATCTTCTCACAACACCCACGCCCTAGGAGTTCATGATTCTTTTGTGTTAGGGTCTATTGGGACAAAATACTCTCCCCATCCATTCCTCAGTGTCATTCCCTCTGAACTCTAGTCCCTCTCTTAAAGAGGCCGTTCTTCTTTACCCAACACACATCTGCCAATATTCTTCAGCTAAAGATTGGTTCTGTTTACCCATTTCTGCAGTTCAGTGCTGGGTTTTTGTCTGGTTGAGCTTGCATGGGTCTGTGCATGCTGGCCACGTTATGGAATTCTATGATTCATGTTCACCAGTGTTTTACCCAGAAACTTGAGAAAGTGGGGGAAGGAGATAGAGTTGAGCTTTGGTCAAAACAGAGGAAAGTTTTCATTATGTCTCTGTCTTGCATATAACAGTTTTAAATTTATGAAAACAAGGAAACAAAATCCAAGATTTAACTGTAGATTCCAATTCCCAGAATTGAGGGATAAGTCTCTGGCATCACAGGTCAGGTGTCTTGGGACATTTGCACCCCGAGTGTTAATTTTTCAGTAGGGATCTTATTATATCATTTTTATCTGATACCTTGTTTTGATTGGGTTGTTTGTTATTATTTAACTGTTTGTATTTTAAATTATTCATTCTAACTTTGGTATCTGATGATACCATAAAAATTAAACATGGTTTCCTTTCCAAGCCCAATTTAAATTACCTTATCTTTTCAATAACAATACCCTCTAGACAAATTTAAAATAATTGTATCTGTTCTAAATAAACTAATATGTAAGATAAAATTTGTAAAATTAGTTAATAACTAAAATATCTTTATGAATTTTATATTATATTTTAGGTTTCAATGGATATTAGTATTTCATTATACAGTTAATAACTGTACAGGTTCAAATGTGAAACTCTGGCTTCATTTCTGAAGCCCTAAATCATTTGAAGTTTCCCAATATCTGTTCTTTTTGTTTTTACATGCCTGATAATAACGGATGCTTCCAGTTTTGCTCTGATAAAAGATACATTTATCCCCTCTTTTGAAGGTATTTTGAAGATGACCTGCTTTTCTCTTGGAATGAGCCATGTTCAATGGACACATAAGATGACTATTTTACTGTTGCTCCACAGAACAGGTAACATTTGATTTCCCTGAGCAGATTGTCAGATTCTAACTCCTTTCTTTGGACTTAATGTCAGCATTTTCACCATGATGGGTTCATAGTTTTCTTTATAATGGTTTTTTTTTTTTAGATTTTGTAATTATTTTTTTTAATTTTATTTATTTCTGTATGTGTATGAAATGTACTGTCTGCATGCATGTCTGTGCACCCGTGTCGTGCAAATGCCCCGGAGGTCAGAAGAGGGTGTTGGATTCCCCTGGAACTGGAGTTCTCCTGGAATGTGGAGTTTCAGACGGCTCTCGGCCGCCATGTGGTGCTGGGGATCGAACCCGGTCCTCTGTAAGAGCGGTCGGGCCTCTTAACCACTAGGCCATCTCTCCAGCCCGTTTTGTAATTATTGATACTATGACTTGAAATATTTTCTTAGTCTTAGAATGTTATTCTCCCATCCTTCAAAGTCTTATATTACTCTCTTTTACTCTTCTTCCTCCTTTTCATACTTCTCCTAATTTTCCTCCTTCTCCTCTTCATATTTTCTCTACCCTCTCCCTTTTCTCTATCTGGAGTTCTTTTAAAAGAAGCTACATCTTTTTGGCTTATTGTCTATTTGATTTCATTTCAATCTAAAAGTCCTCTTCTCTTGTCTCCACAGTTGAATCCAATCTTTTCCAAGACTGTTCAATTATATCTATTCAATATATTAATCTATACTTTCAAATATATCTAATTATATCTGTTAACCCTATCACTGATTGTCTAGTTCAAATGATCTGGGTTTTTTTTTTAATTTTTTATTATTTATTTATTTTTATGTGTATGAATGTAAGTCTGCATTGTAGGGTTTGTGCACCCGTGTCGTGCAATGCCGCGGAGTCAGAAGAGGGGTCTCAGATTCCCCTGGAAGCTGGAGTTCTGGAATTGGAGTTCAAGACGTTCTTAGCCAGACGGTTCTTAGCCACCATTTGGGGTGCTGGGGATTAACCCGGGTCCTCTGCAAGAGCATCGGCGCTCTTAACGCTAGGCCATCTTCTCCAGCCCCAAATGATCTGTTTTTTTAATATAAAAATTAAACATTTCAATTCCTCTGTTTCTCAATCTTGTGTTTTAAGTTTAACATATCATATGCGAGTACAGTGTGAATTGAACAAAATTGATTTTTAAATTTTCAAAATTGTATACTGTAAAATTGTATAGCCTGTCTATAGGAACCTGCAATGCCCGAAGTGGAGGTCAGAAGAGAATGTTGAAGTTCCCTGGAACTAGTGTTATGCCTGGATGTAACCTGCCAGGTGGCGTTCTGGGAATCAAACCCAGGTCCTTGCAAAGAGCAGCCAGTGCTCTGAACCACTGAGCTATTTTTCCAATCAAGCTGAAAATATCTACCAATAGTTTGGATATAACTATTGACTTCAACACACTTTTCTTTCCTAAAATTTGACCATTTCTAGTTCTTCTTATTGAGAATGTGAATTCTGATTATATATACCAACATCATTTCTGTGAAATCACTAATGTGTTTGTTATGTTGCTGTGAACTGAGTCCTGGGCAATTCATGTAGTAATTAAGAGCTTTACCACTCAGATCTATCCTTGGCTTCATTTCCATGTTATTTTGAATATCAAATGAATTATTCATTGTTTTCATTCCTAAAATATATGTTTTTCATGAGTAATTCAAGGATATTCTCTATGAAAATATTTGATAATGACAGTTAATGGTGTTAATACGCTTGGAAAAATTATATGATCTTTATATGAAATACAATGTAAATAGCATGAATCTCATGTTCACCCTATTAGTGGGCAGTGAAATGTTATTGAACTCACTGATAATGAGTTCTTGGAGTATTAGGTTACTTTGATAGCTATAGTACCAGTTTAAAAGCCAGTAGCAGCATTGCTTAGTGTCCATGCATCTCCGTAGGCAAACCAACAATATGTTCATTTCCTAAGGATGATTTCTGGCTACTCAGTAGTCATATATAGCTCTTGCATAAGACACGGTCTTGTCACTTAGATTGTTTCTTCCTGATTTAGCATAAAATCATCTCTTAACTGTTTATTCCAAATAAAACTATGAAAATCAGAATTGAATTCATACACCCTTTGTCATTGTTTTGTTCTTCTCTGTTTCAAATCCCTTATTCCTTTCATTCTTCACTTCCCAAAGACCACTACTCTGTTGAATGAGAATTTGATACATATTTTTCTATCAGGCTATGCTCAGAGAAGAAAATAAAAATTATTACTATAATGGAAAATGATCTTGCAGAAAGGATTTCTGGAATTAAAAGTATCTCTTCAGACTGTGCATTCTGTGTCCATTGGTTTTTAGGGGAGCCAAGACTCTCCTTCTAAAAGGGGTGATTCTGACTGTCACACTAGGAGTGAATAGAGATGTTACAAATTCTTAGACTTTCCCCTAGGCTTAGAAAAAGGGGGCACAGGTGGATGAGAGGTTAAACAGTCCCACTCTCTCTGGAGCTGTTGACTTGGACTCTGGTCAGTTCTGGATGTTTTCCTTTATGGGCGACAGTGTGGTCCAAAAATACCTTTCATCCTACTAGGAAGAACAAGCAATTAGATAAGTAGTATTTAAGCAGGACTAATGGTTTTGGTAGGTTACGGTTAGCATAGACAAATGGATTTGGATATGGTAATCCATGAATTACAATTTCTCCCCTGTTAATATGGAAAGGGTCTTACTGTGGCTTATAACATCTAACCTGTAGAGGATGTAAGCTTGTGGCATCAGCCTGGGTTATGTTCTCCAAGGGAGAGCCAATAGCCAATTAGATGTGGGATATACAGGCAATGGCGGCCTCTGCGGCACAGTATTCCAGCAGGTGAGGGTGTATCTGGTGCTGACGGTGGAGTCTTGCTTGACTCAGGGAGCCCCATATTTGCTTTAATTGTTTAGTGGCCTTTGGTAACACTCTCTGGCAGCCAGAGAGGCCATCTGTACACTTGCATGTGTGGTCTCAATACATCCTCCCATGTTTTAACGGTCAGGTCCTCGGCAGCAGGGTCTATTGCCTCTCCTCCTGTAGGTCATCCAACTTAGAGGCAAGGAGCCCTTACCTTTTGTGGGGCTTGATCCCCTTGCCAACATCCACCTGGTAGAAAATCCATGCTGATGGTCAGAGCCCTGTATTATATATTTTTGCCTAGTGCATAGCTAAGCTAAGACTGTTTAAGTATTATATTTGGTTCTGAACAGAGAGTAGTCCCTTACACAGTTCCCGATGTCTATATCCAATTAAGAAAGCAGTTTTACTTGTTTTGTATAGAGATTACCTCTATGTAATATTTGTCTCCAATTTAAAGTTGGGGAGCGACCTCATCCCTGCGGAAGAGGGGCTGGTAGAATGTAAGGGCTGCGATTGGGGTGAATGGTGAAAACTACAGCAATGTAGTCTGGACCTCATTTGATCAACTTGATTGACAAACAACCTGTCACCCCCAACTGGATGGCGGGGCTGTAGGTGTTTGGGCAACAACAGCCTGCAGATAGGTTTTGCATGAAGGTGCTTGTACCAGGATGTATCACGTATAGCTAAAAATGAAAAAAAAAAAACTGAGTAGAAAGATGCAGGACGTTATGGCAGATTGCATGATCGGGATGGGGTGGGGGTGGGGGGGGAGACGGAAAAGGGAAATAAGCCTGAACTGATTGGAAAAATGTGAAATGCACAAGCTTCAATAAAATTAATTAAAAAAAAAAAAAAAAATTCTTATACTTTCAGCTCCTGTGCTGTCATTTATCAGCCGTCAGGGTGATATGATCATAAACACAAGCCAGTTTCTTTGAAAATTTATGAAGAAAAAACACTTCTCCTTTACTATATGAAGGAGGATTTCAAGACTTACTATAAGCTCTGGCAAACATGGACACTTCATTTATATTTTTTTTATTTAATTTTTGGTTTGTCTCACACAGAACTCAATGAGTCTTAAGAGCCTTTGTACCCCCTTATCCATTGGCATCTTCTCACAACACCCACGCCCCTTAGGAGTTCATAGATTCTGTCCTTTGTGTTAGGGTCTATTGACCAAATTACTCTCCCCACCATTCCTCAGTGTCATTCCCTCTGAACTCTAGTCCTCTCTAAAGAAGGCCAGTTCTTCTTTACCCAACACAATCATCTGCCAATATTCTCATAAGATTGGGTTCTGTTACCCATTTCTCAGTTCTGTGCTGGGTTTTTGTCGGGTTTGAGCTGCATGGGTCTGGCATGCTGCACGTTATGGAATTCTATGATTCATGTTCACCAGTGTTTTACCCAGAAACTTGAGAAAGTGGGGGAAGGAGATAGAGTTGAGCTTTGGTCAAAACAGAGGAAAGTTTTCATTATGTCTCTGTCTTGCATATAACAGTTTTAAATTTATGAAAACAAGGAAACAAAATCCAAGATTTAACTGTAGATTCCAATTCCCAGAATTGAGGGATAAGTCTCTGGCATCACAGGTCAGGTGTCTTGGGACATTTGCACCCCGAGTGTTAATTTTTCAGTAGGGATCTTATTACATCATTTTTATCTGATACCTTGTTTTGATTGGGTTGTTTGTTATTATTAAGGTTTGTAGTTAAATTATTCATCTAACTTTGGTATCTGATGATACCATAAAATTAAACATGTTTTCCTTTCCAAGCCCAATTTAAATTACCTTATCTTTTCAATAACAATACCTCTTTAGACAAATGTAATATCAATTATAGTTATTGGAGGAATTGTCATGTTACTTATATTATTCATTCCAGTGATCATCCGATCCCTAACAAAAGCGCTGTATACAGTTTGACGCGATTTGCAAGAACTGTGGCTCATTAATAAGAAAGGGAGATGCCACGGCAACTTCATTTGAATCTGAGTGACATGATCACCAGAATGAGGCAAAAGCTCCAAGGAAGTTTTCCTCCCGGAGCAGCTTGTGCCCTCAACCTTTTTCTTGGAATAGGCTGTACCTTGTTAATCGTTACTGTTCTGTGTGCTATGATTGTTTAGGGATATGGATCAATGTGTTACCTTGTTCCTAGCAGGATACATGGTCTGGATACTGACCTAGATAATGAAACCACACCATTTCCTCCTTTAGTTATTGATTTGCCTGAAATTATGCAAGTACTTATGATCAGACATAAGAAGGCCACCAACTAGATAAGTAAGCAAGCCAAATTATTAAACACTTCATGAACCTTGGTCAGATGGCAAGCACTGTCTATCACTTGATAAACTTAACATGCATATCTTCCTGAAAACTAATGATCTGGAAACTAATGTTCTTTCAGTTCTCCTATTAAAATGTTAACTGCTCTATTCTTAGGAAACTTGCAATATAATCAAGTAACCACATAGCTTCCGCATAAAACTAGTGTATAAAACCACCGAGACTTTGAAAGTAAAGCTGCACTCAGATCAAGCCTGCTTGTGTCTGTGTGTCATTCCCTTCACCGAATCCCTTGTCCACCTTCTCTTCTCCCTGTTCCCGTCGGACTGATCACTCCTGAGTCAGTTGGTCCGTTGCAATGAGGCAAGGGTGGTCTACACTTACACACCTGGGTTACTATTGATCTTATGAATTCTTATTCTTTCTTTCCTCTTTGAAAAAAAATGCCTTGTTCTACATTAACTGAAGGTAAATAAGAAGAAGATTCATTGTAAGTTCTTAGTGGGATTTAGCGTATTATCCTTAATTATATTTCTAGTCAGGTTGGCCTTGACTTCTATTTTGAATATTTTTCTTCTGTGAAAAGGGAAATAAAACAGGATTTAAGCTTTTTATCCATCACTACTGATACTTGCTATTGCATTAAAGCATATGAAATAACTGCTTTTACAGGGATGTGAAATCATAGCCACTTAGAGCATTGAAGTTTCTTAAAAAAATCATGTCAGGAAACACTGACACCCAAACATCAGGGTTCTCTTCTTCTACATATACTCTTCAACAGCTCACTGTGCAGGTCGGAACACTGTCATTCTCCATAGCTGGACTGCAGGCTACCATGGTGTTCAAGTCCAATCAGCAGACAGGGAAATGGAAAGTACAAGGAACTATTTAGAAGGCATTTATGAGCCAGACAAAGATACACATAAACAATTCAGGAACAAATAGAGCTGGGAAATACACCATTTGGATGGAAATGTTCACAGAAAACACTCATGGAAGTATCAGTAAATAATGATGCTCAGCAGACATTTCTGTTGGACTATATTTCCTAACCAGCTGCATACAGAGGAAAACTTCCCCCTGCAGGAGACACAGCTTACGTTACCTTCAAATTTCTGAATATCTCCTAACTACTTCCTGGATTAAAGAATGATGCATGTTCTCTTCATTCACTCCAAATATTTCTACATTATGGGCTGAACAATATATATATATATATATATATATATATATATCCCCAGCTGGCACAAGAGAGGCACTCATTGGAGCCCACACAAGACAGTTTTTAAGGATAATTACTGTTTATTTATCATCAAAATTTTACCTCATAGATGTGTGTGTCACTGAAATTAGAGCACTGCCTACCCAATCACACTGTAAATCTGTAATTATATTTACAGCAAAACAAGAGAGTGACAAGAAATATTGAAGGGCTAGTAAAACATGAAAGTTTATTATTTTATTTTCAAGTCTATTTTATGTTGTATGAGAATAAAAATGAAAAAGCTATAAAATCAAATTTAGTACATTTATTATATTGTTATTTAAGTAAAAATATTTGTGATTTCAGAATAAGCTGTAATTTTTAAATAATATTCAAGAAACAATAGCAATAAAATGATTAATAACTGGATTCGAATGAAATAAGCAAAAATTCATCAAAAGAATTTATAAACACAGTCAAAATTTTAAAATGAGGGTCACTCCAGTAGCGATTGCGGTTATCCACTGTGTATATGTCCCAGGTATCCTGGGGATTCAGCAGCCACAGAGAACTCTCTTTAATATGAAAGCTCCCGCGTCCTCATAGGTCCCTAGGGACTCTCCCTAGCAACAACAGGATACTGTGTAAGAGTTCAACCAGGAGGCCCTGGGAGAAAGGTGACTTGCTCAATGGGGCAGGATAGTCAGGGAGACAAAGAGCCTTTCTGCTTCCCCATGACGTCACTGATTCTGAGACACATTATTTTTGTTGTCTCTCTCAGAGCCCCTTGTAGTCTTGAGCACTGGTCTTAAAGTCACCCCTTCCCCTGGTTCATACACCCTTTGTCATTGTTTTGTTCTTCTCTGTTTCAAATCCCTTATTCCTTTCATTCTTCACTTCCCAAAGACCACTACTCTGTTGAATGAGAATTTGATACATATTTTTCTATCAGGCTATGCTCAGAGAGAAAATAAAAATTATTACTATAATGGAAAATGATCTTGCAGAAAGGATTTCTGGAATTAAAAGTATCTCTTCAGACTGTGCATTCTGTGTCCATTGGTTTTTAGGGGAGCCAAGACTCTCCTTCTAAAAGGGGTGATTCTGACTGTCACACTAGGAGTGAATAGAGATGTTACAAATTCTTATACTTTCCCTAGGCTAGAAAAGGCACAGGTGGATGGAGGTAAAACAGTCCACTCTCTTGAGCTGTTGACTTGGACTCTGTCAGTTTTGTTCCTTTCATGGGCTGACAGAGTTGTCAGGAATAACCGTTCGATCTACAATGAAGAACAAGCATTAGTATATAGTTATTTAAGCAGGACTAATGGTATGGTAGGTTACTTAGCATAGACAATGTTTGGATATGTTAACATGAATTCAATTTTCCCCCTGTAAATTGAAGGGTCTACTGTGGCTATAACATCTAACCTGTAGAGGTGTAGCTTGTGGCACAGCCAGGGTTATTCTCCAAGGGAGAGCCAATAGCAATTAATTTGGGATATACAGGCACATGGCTGCTCTGCTGCACATATTTCAGCAGGTGAGGTTATCTGGTGCGACGGAGTCTTCTTGACTCGGGAGACCCAATTTTTGTATTGGTTTAGTGGCCTTGTAACACTCTCGGCATTCCAGAGGCCATGTACACTTGCATGGGTGTCTAATACATCCCTCCCAGTTACGTCATCTGGCAGCAGGGTCTTATTGCATCTCCTCCTGTAGTATCCCACACAATAGCTCAGAGGCAAGAGCCCTTACCTTTGTGGGGCCTTGGATCCCTGCCAACACCATGGTAGAACACTCAGTGTTGATGTCAGAGCTCCTTATTAATATATTTTGCCTGAGGCATAGCCCTAGGACTTTAGTATATATTGTTCTGAACGAGAGTAGTCCCTTCACAGTCCATGTCTAGTAGTCAATGAAAGAAAGAGAAGTTTACCGGTTTATAAAGATCACCTCTACTATTTTCTCCATTACAGTTGGGGAGCGACCTCATCCCTGCGGAAGAGGGGGCGTGGTAGAATGAAGGGCTGCGATTGGGTGAATGGTGAACTACGCATGTTCTGGAACTCATGATCAACTTGATTGAACAAACAACTGTCACCCCCCACTGGATGGTGGGCTGTAGTGTTTGGAAACACCTGCAGATAGGTTTTGCATGAAGGAGCTTGTACTCATGGTATCACTTATAGCTAAAAATGACAAAAAAAAAAATGAGAGAAGATCAGGACAGTCAGGGCAGAATGCATGATCTGGAGGGGTGGGGGTGGGGGGAGGGAAAGGGAATAAGCCTGAACTGATTGGGAAAAATGTATGATGACCAAAGCATCAAATAAAATTTAATAAAAAAAAAAAAAAAATTCTTATACTTTCAGCTTCCTGCTGTCATTGATCCCGTCAGGGTGAATGACATAAACACCAAGCCGTTTCTTTGAAAATTATGAGAAAAAACACTCTCCTTTACTATATGAAGGAGGATTCAAGACTTACTATAAGCTCTGGGCAAACATGACACACTTCATTTTTAATTTTTTTTATTTAATTTTTGTTTGTCTCACACAGAACTCAATGAGTCTTAAGAGCCTTTGTACCCCCTTATCCATTGCATCTTCTCACAACACCCACGCCCTAGGAGTTCATGATTCTTTTGTGTTAGGGTCTATTGGGACAAAATACTCTCCCCATCCATTCCTCAGTGTCATTCCCTCTGAACTCTAGTCCCTCTCTTAAAGAGGCCGTTCTTCTTTACCCAACACACATCTGCCAATATTCTTCAGCTAAAGATTGGGTTCTGTTTACCCATTTCTGCAGTTCAGTGCTGGGTTTTTGTCTGGTTGAGCTTGCATGGGTCTGTGCATGCTGGCCACGTTATGGAATTCTATGATTCATGTTCACCAGTGTTTTACCCAGAAACTTGAGAAAGTGGGGGAAGGAGATAGAGTTGAGCTTTGGTCAAAACAGAGGAAAGTTTTCATTATGTCTCTGTCTTGCATATAACAGTTTTAAATTTATGAAAACAAGGAAACAAAATCCAAGATTTAACTGTAGATTCCAATTCCCAGAATTGAGGGATAAGTCTCTGGCATCACAGGTCAGGTGTCTTGGGACATTTGCACCCCGAGTGTTAATTTTTCAGTAGGGATCTTATTATATCATTTTTATCTGATACCTTGTTTTGATTGGGTTGTTTGTTATTATTTAACTGTTTGTATTTTAAATTATTCATTCTAACTTTGGTATCTGATGATACCATAAAAATTAAACATGGTTTCCTTTCCAAGCCCAATTTAAATTACCTTATCTTTTCAATAACAATACCCTCTAGACAAATTTAAAATAATTGTATCTGTTCTAAATAAACTAATATAGTAAGATAAAATTTGTAAAATTAGTTAATAACTAAAATATCTTTATGAATTTTATATTATATTTTAGGTTTCAATGGATATTAGTATTTCATTATACAGTTAATAACTGTACAGGTTCAAATGTGAAACTCTGGCTTCATTTCTGAAGCCCTAAATCATTTGAAGTTTCCCAATATCTGTTCTTTTTGTTTTTACATGCCTGATAATAACGGATGCTTCCAGTTTTGCTCTGATAAAAGATACATTTATCCCCTCTTTTGAAGGTATTTTGAAGATGACCTGCTTTTCTCTTGGAATGAGCCATGTTCAATGGACACATAAGATGACTATTTTACTGTTGCTCCACAGAACAGGTAACATTTGATTTCCCTGAGCAGATTGTCAGATTCTAACTCCTTTCTTTGGACTTAATGTCAGCATTTTCACCATGATGGGTTCATAGTTTTCTTTATAATGGTTTTTTTTTTTTAGATTTTGTAATTATTTTTTTTAATTTTATTTATTTCTGTATGTGTATGAAATGTACTGTCTGCATGCAAGTCTGTGCACCCGTGTCGTGCAAATGCCCCGGAGGTCAGAAGAGGGTGTTGGATTCCCCTGGAACTGGAGTTCTCCTGGAATGTGGAGTTTCAGACGGCTCTCGGCCGCCATGTGGTGCTGGGGATCGAACCCGGTCCTCTGTAAGAGCGGTCGGGCCTCTTAACCACTAGGCCATCTCTCCAGCCCGTTTTGTAATTATTGATACTATGACTTGAAATATTTTCTTAGTCTTAGAATGTTATTCTCCCATCCTTCAAAGTCTTATATTACTCTTTTACTCTTCTTCCTCCTTTTCATACTTCTCCTAATTTTCCTCCTTCTCCTCTTCATATTTTTCTACCTCCTCTCCTTTTCTCTATCTGGAGTTCTTTTAAAAGAAGCTACATCTTTTTGGCTTATTGTCTATTTGATTTCATTTCAATCTAAAAGTCCTCTTCTCTTGTCTCCACAGTTGAATCCAATCTTTTCCAAGACTGTTCAATTATATCTATTTCAATATATATTCAATTAATCTATTCAAATATATCTAATTATATCTGTTAACCCTATCACTGATTGTCTAGTTCAAATGATCTGGGTTTTTTTTTTAATTTTTTATTATTTATTTATTTTTATGTGTATGAATGTAAGTCTGCATTGTAGGGTTTGTGCACCCGTGTCGTGCAATGCCGCGGAGTCAGAAGAGGGGTCTCAGATTCCCCTGGAAGCTGGAGTTCTGGAATTGGAGTTCAAGACGTTCTTAGCCAGACGGTTCTTAGCCACCATTTGGGGTGCTGGGGATTAACCCGGGTCCTCTGCAAGAGCATCGGCGCTCTTAACGCTAGGCCATCTTCTCCAGCCCCAAATGATCTGTTTTTTTAATATAAAAATTAAACATTTCAATTCCTCTGTTTCTCAATCTTGTGTTTTAAGTTTAACATATCATATGCGAGCTACAGTGTGAATTGAACAAAATTATTTTTAAATTTTCAAAATTGTATACTGTAAAATTGTATAGCCTGTCTATAGGAACCTGCAATGCCCGAAGTGGTAGGTCAGAAGAGAATGTTGAAGTTCCCTGGAACTAGTGTTATGCCTGGATGTAACCTGCCAGGTGGCGTCTGGGACTCAAACCCAGGTCCTTGCAAAGAGCAGCCAGTGCTCTGAACCACTGAGCTATTTTTCCAATCAAGCTGAAAATATCTACCAATAGTTTGGATATAACTATTGACTTCAACACACTTTTCTTTCCTAAAATTTGACCATTTCTAGTTCTTCTTATTGAGAATGTGAATTCTGATTATATATACCAACATCATTTCTGTGAAATCACTAATGTGTTTGTTATGTTGCTGTGAACTGAGTCCTGGGCAATTCATGTAGTAATTAAGAGCTTTACCACTCAGATCTATCCTTGGCTTCATTTCCATGTTATTTTGAATATCAAATGAATTATTCATTGTTTTCATTCCTAAAATATATGTTTTTCATGAGTAATTCAAGGATATTCTCTATGAAAATATTTGATAATGACAGTTAATGGTGTTAATACGCTTGGAAAAATTATATGATCTTTATATGAAATACAATGTAAATAGCTATGAATCTCATGTTCACCCTATTAGTGGGCAGTGAAATGTTATTGAACTCACTGATAATGAGTTCTTGGAGTATTAGGTACTTTTGATAGCTATAGTACCAGTTTAAAAGCCAGTAGCAGCATTGCTTAGTGTCCATGCATCTCCGTAGGCAAACCAACAATATGTTCATTTCCTAAGGATGATTTCTGGCTACTCAGTAGTCATATATAGCTCTTGCATAAGACACGGTCTTGTCACTTAGATTGTTTCTTCCTGATTTAGCATAAAATCATCTCTTAACTGTTTATTCCAAATAAAACTATGAAAATCAGAATTGAANATATTTTTCTATCAGGCTCTGCTCAGAGAAGAAAATAAAAATTATTACTATAATGGAAAATGATCTTGCAGAAAGGATTTCTGGAATTAAAAGTATCTCTTCAGACTGTGCATTCTGTGTCCATTGGTTTTTAGGGGAGCCAAGACTCTCCTTCTAAAAGGGGTGATTCTGACTGTCACACTAGGAGTGAATAGAGATGTTACAAATTCTTATACTTTCAGCTTCCTGTGCTGTCATTTATCAGCCGTCAGGGTGATATGATAATAAACACAAGCCAGTTTCTTTGAAAATTTATGAAGAAAAAACACTTCTCCTTTACTATATGAAGGAGGATTTCAAGACTTACTATAAGCTCTGGGCAAACATGAACACTTCATTTTTAATTTTTTTTATTTAATTTTTGTTTGTCTCACACAGAACTCAATGAGTCTTAAGAGCCTTTGTACCCCCTTATCCATTGGCATCTTCTCACAACACCCACGCCCCTTAGGAGTTCATAGATTCTGTCCTTTGTGTTAGGGTCTATTGGGACAAAATACTCTCCCCATCCATTCCTCAGTGTCATTCCCTCTGAACTCTAGTCCCTCTCTTAAAGAAGGCCAGTTCTTCTTTACCCAACCACAATCATCTGCCAATATTTCTTCAGCTAAGATTGGGTTCTGTTACCCATTTCTGCAGTTCAGTGCTGGGTTTTTGTCTGGTTGAGCTTGCATGGGTCTTTTGCATGCTGCCACGTTATGGAATTCTATGATTCATGTTCACCAGTGTTTTACCCAGAAACTTGAGAAAGTGGGGGAAGGAGATAGAGTTGAGCTTTGGTCAAAACAGAGGAAAGTTTTCATTATGTCTCTGTCTTGCATATAACAGTTTTAAATTTATGAAAACAAGGAAACAAAATCCAAGATTTAACTGTAGATTCCAATTCCCAGAATTGAGGGATAAGTCTCTGGCATCACAGGTCAGGTGTCTTGGGACATTTGCACCCCGAGTGTTAATTTTTCAGTAGGGATCTTATTAAATCATTTTTATCTGATACCTTGTTTTGATTGGGTTGTTTGTTATTATTTAACTGTTTGTATTTTAAATTATTCATTCTAACTTTGGTATCTGATGATACCATAAAAATTAAACATGGTTTCCTTTCCAAGCCCAATTTAAATTACCTTATCTTTTCAATAACAATACCTCTTTAGACAAATTTAAATAATTTGTATCTGTTCTAAATGAAACTAATATAGTAAGATAAAATTTGTAAAATTAGTTAATAACTAAAATATCTTTATGAATTTTATATTATATTTTAGGTTTCAATGGATATTAGTATTTCATTATACAGTTAATAACTGTACAGGTTCAAATGTGAAACTCTGGCTTCATTTCTGAAGCCCTAAATCATTTGAAGTTTCCCAATATCTGTTCTTTTTGTTTTTACATGCCTGATAATAACGGATGCTTCCAGTTTTGCTCTGATAAAAGATACATTTATCCCCTCTTTTGAAGGTATTTTGAAGATGACCTGCTTTTCTCTTGGAATGAGCCATGTTCAATGGACACATAAGATGACTATTTTACTGTTGCTCCACAGAACAGGTAACATTTGATTTCCCTGAGCAGATTGTCAGATTCTAACTCCTTTCTTTGGACTTAATGTCAGCATTTTCACCATGATGGGTTCATAGTTTTCTTTATAATGGATTTTTTTTTTTTAGATTTTGTAATTATTTTTTTTAATTTTTATTTATTTCTGTATGTGTATGAATGTACTGTCTGCATGCAAGTCTGTGCACCCGTGTCGTGCAATGCCGCGGAGGTCAGAAGAGGGTCTCAGATTCCCCTGGAACTGGAGTTCTCCTGGAATTGGAGTTACAGACGGTTCTTAGCCACCATTTGGGTGCTGGGGATCGAACCCGGGTCCTCTGCAAGAGCAGTCGGCGCTCTTAACCGCTAGGCCATCTCTCCAGCCCCAAATGATCTGTTTTTAATACTAAAAATTAAACATTTCAATTCCTCTGTTTCTCAATCTTGTGTTTTAAGTTTAACATATCATATGCTGAGTTACATGTTGAATTGAACAGAAATTATTTTTAAATTTTCAAAATTGTATACTGTAAAATTGTATAGCCTGTCTATAGGAACCTGCAATGCCCGAAGTGGAGGTCAGAAGAGAATGTTGAAGTTCCCTGGAACTAGTGTTATGCCTGGATGTAACCTGCCAGGTGGCGTCTGGGAATCAAACCCAGGTCCTTTGCAAGAGCAGCCAGTGCTCTGAACCACTGAGCTATTTTTCCAATCAAGCTGAAAATATCTACCAATAGTTTGGACATAACTATTGACTTCAAACACTTTTTCTTTCCTAATAATTTGACCATTTCTAGTTCTTCTTATTGAGAATGTGAATTCTGATTATATATACCAACATCATTTCAGTGAAATCACTAATGTGTTTGTTATGTTGCTGTGAACTGAGTCCTGGGCAATTCATGTAGTAATTAAGAGCTTTACCACTCAGATCTATCCTTGGCTTCATTTCCATGTTATTTTGAATATCAAATGAATTATTCATTGTTTCATTCCTAAAATATATCTTGTTTTTCATGAGTAATTCAAGGATATTCTCTATGAAAATATTTGATATGACAGTTATGTTAATACTTGGAATAAATTATATGATTTATATGAAAACAAATGTAAATAGCATGAATCTCATGTTCACCCTATTAGTGGGCAGTGAAATGTTATTGAACTCACTGAAATGAGTTCTTGGAGTATTCAGGTACTTTGATAGCTATAGTACCAGTTTAAAAGCCAGTAGCAGCATTGCTTAGTGTCCATGCATCTCCGTAGGCAAACCAACAATATGTTCATTTCCTAAGGATGATTTCTGGCTACTCAGTAGTCATATATAGCTCTTGCATAAGACACGGTCTTGTCACTTAGATTGTTTCTTACTGATTTAGCATAAAATCATCTCTTAACTGTTTATTCCAAATAAAACTATGAAAATCAGAATTGAAACTTTATTATTTTTAATATTAGAAATAATACAGTGCTGGGAAGATAGCTCAATGGTTAAAGTGCTTACTGCTCTTGTCAAGAACTTGGGTTCAGCTCTTAGCTCCCATACCAAGAGACTGACAAATAGGTTTAAGGCCTGGTCCAGGAGTTTAAGTGTCCTCTTCTGTACTCGACCTGCATGCACATGCACGTTCTCCTTTCTCTCTCTCTCTCTCTCTCTCTCTCTCTCTCTCTCTCTCCTCCACCCACAAAATTAAGAAATGGAACAAATCTGCAATGAGCATGGCTGAGAGTTATGGGTCAATAGTGTCCAAGAGACTACCAAAATAATATCAGCTATTGCCATTGCCCTTGATCACTTCCAAGAACCTGAAGGCAAAGCCCTATTGCTTAAAGAACCACATACTTTGGACACAGCACTTTGAGGAACTGAGCTTGTATGGACCTATAAACTGCTTTCCTGAGGAGTAGTGCATATAGTATTTAGCTAGTATGCATGAAGCATTCAAGAGTTCTACCAAGCTGTAAAGCCTGATATCCACAATGAACGGCCTGGCAACATACCCTAGTAATGCAATAGTGTCCCTTTAATCTTGGGAGCAATCAACAGCCATCTATTTGAACTTTACGCATGTTAAATAAAAGGGAATTCATGCCTGATACTGTAAACTCGTCAAATATACATGGCCTGATAGGTCATAGACCAGTGAAGAGAAGTTTAATCTCCCATTTTCCTAAACCAATATAATGTTGAACTGCATTTTAAATGCTTATACCCGGAGGGAAACATAGCAGTCATCCTTCATCAAAGAATCTTAACTCTGTAAGAGATGGGGACTATAACATAATTGGTCAAAGTGCAGAGATTTAATGACTATGCCCAGCCCAAAATGAAACAGTTACAAAGCAATCTTATACTTAAGGGTTAGAGGACACTGGGGAGGAGAGGGTAGAAAGCTCTTAAGAGCCTGAAGACCAAGGTAATTGTTGCTAGATAGTGTCTTCTAGATATGACAAGGACATCTCACCTATGAAGTCTCAAAGATATGGTTGTGTATATAAGACATGCATGACAAAAGGAGTGACATGACAACATGGATGGGGAAATTTTCACTAGATGCCACCATTAGGAGAGCTCCAAGGAATCAATGCTTTCTGAGATTTTTCTAAGGATGAACTGTCTGATAGGCTATAAAATCTGAAGTGGTCATCTAAAAACACGTGGACATATGAGGAAAAACTAAAGAGACTCAGTATATATATATTTATATGTGTATAAAAATAATAATTATAGGAGTAGTCATGAATTTGAGAGGGACAAGGGGGGAAGGTGAGGAGTTGGAAGAGGGAGGGGGGCTAGAAACGACGTAAACAATGTAGTCATATATGAAATTCTCAAAAAGTAAAAAGTAAATTAAAAATAAATCACATTTTTTTTTGTCTTTTTTGAGACAGGGTCTCACTGTAGCTCCAGCTGGTCTGGAACTCACTCTGTAGACCAGGCTGGCCTTGAACTCACAGAGATCCACCTGCCTCTGCCTCCCAAGTGCTAGGATTAAAGGAGTGTGCTACCACGCCCAGCAATAAATCACATTTTTATGAAGACTACCAAAGTCTTAGTAGTCTTAATATAAATATAATATATTTAATTGTACTCCAGTATATTCTAAAATAACTTTACCTTGAAATTGTTTGGTATTTCTTAAAAATCATTCCTTATGTTTTCTACCAATATTTACAAGCAAAACATCAAAATAATGTCTTTTCCTGACATTGAAGTCTAATGTTGTTGAATGTAATAATGAAAATATTTAACTTTAGGACATTATAAAATAGTGCATGAATGGTCAGAATGCAAGATGCTGTATTCTGTGGCAATTATGTTTTGCACAATTAGTTTGCATTGAGTGTTGCATGTAAAAATATTATCTTTCTTTTTCCTTGAATTGTCTATACTATGATTCATTACTATTGTGTTGAGAAGGTGTGTGAATATAATTTAACTGAATATAGTCAATGTAATATCAAACACAATTTTCAAAGTTAGCTTTTTCTTCTGAGAGCCCATAAATGGCTTTGATTTTATTTGAAGAGCTCCTGAACTGGGACACATCTTTACTGATGTTTTTAATAATTTCTAGGAGTTTTCTGGTAGAATTTTTAGCATCCCTTAGGTACACTATCATCTCATCTGCAAAATGGGATAGCTTGATTCTCTCTTTTCCAATTAGTACTCCTTTAATTTCCCTTTCTTGTTTTATTGCCCTAGCAACCATTTCAAGCACTATATTGAAGAGGAGTGGCAATAGTGGGCAGCCTTGATGTGTTCCTGCCTTTAAGGGGAATGCTTCTAACTTTTCTCCATTTAGGATAATGTTGGCTGTGGGTTTCTTGTATATAGCTTTGATTACATTGAGGAATGATCCCTCTAAACCAGTTTCCTCCAGGACTTTAAGTTGAAGGGATGTTGGATTTTGTGGAAGGCTTTTTCTGCATCAATTGAGATGATTGTGTGTTTTTTTGTTTTTCAGTCCATTTATGTGTTTTATGATATTTGTGTCTGTGTTCATCAATGAGATGGGTCTATAATTTACTTTTTTTGGTTGTATCTTTGCCTGGTTCTGGTATTAGAATGATGTTGGCTTCATAGAAGGAATTTGGGAGATTTCCCTCTGTTTGTATTCTGAAGAGTCTGAGAAGTAATGGCTGTAAGTCTTCTTTAAATGTTTTATAGCCTTTTGGTGTGTAAAACCATCTGGGCCTGGGCTTTTTTTTAGTTGGGAGGTTTTTTTATTCCATCTTCAATTTCCTCAAATTATGGGTGTGTTTAAACTGTTAATCTCTTCTTGGTTAAGCTTTGTTGATTCCCAGGATTACAAATATTCATCCATTTCTTTTAGGTTTGCAAATTTAGTAGCATATAGGTTTTTTGAAGTATTCCCATATGATTGTCTGGATTTTTTCATTGTCTGTTGTAATATTTCCCCTTTCATCTCATCACAAATTCTATTGATTTGGAGCTGCTTTTTCCTTCTTTTGGCTAACTGGGCTCTGATTTTTGTTATTTCTTCCTGTCTGCTGGGTTTAGGGTTCATTTGTTGTTTTCTCTCAAGTGTATCCTACTGCAGTGTTAGCTCATTTATTTGTGCTCTTTCTGTTTTTTGTTTTGTTTTGTTTTGTTTTTGTTTTTGTATTTTAATGTAGGTACCCGGGGTTATAAATTTCCCTCTTAGGACTGCTTTTAAAGTAGCCTAAAGGTTTTGTTGTGTTGTATTGTCATTTTCATTTAGTTCCAGGAATGCTTATATTTCTTTCTTATTTCTTCCTTGACCTATTCATTATTCAGGGGCATGTTGTTTAGTCTCCATGTGTGCTTGTAGGTGGAAGGTCTTATCCTGATGTTGATATTGAGCTTTATTTCTCATATTTTTCTATAACTCAGCTCATTGTCTGAGCATTTACCAGGTGTGCTCTTCTGCTCTTCACCAGAGGAAAGCCTTTGTCCATTATATCAAGAGAACACCTTCGATATGTGATGTCTGGGTTTCAGAAGACAGAGGAGATTGGGAACAGAAGAGTGGAGATAAGAAAAAAGTTCTTATCACCCTCTCATCAGGTGGTGTCTTGAACTGGCTAATTGCTATGCCAATTGGCACTTCTTATCTGGGGATCCCTCATATATGGACAATAATTTCATTCTGTAACTACTGTCTTTATTGATCCTGTCCTAGGTGTGGAATTTGTTCTACTTCTGATCACAAAGGGTTTTGAATATACCTTGTTCAATTGGTGTAGCTGTGTACAATGTAAATATTTATTTAAACTCTGATTCATTCTGAAAAAAAATGTGTATTTCTTTCTAGAACCCTAGTAGTAACACTAATCTATTTAATCAGTTATATTAAAAATCAAGAATTAATCATTTGAAGCACAAATTTATAGGAAAATTATCACTCTAGGTATTCAGAAATATATATCCTAGACTGACTTTTCTTCTCATTGTTAGGTATTCAAGTCACTGAATTACACTGATAACAAATTAAAGTCATATGATGAATAGCCCATCATCATTGAAAATTAATTAAATTTTAGTGGATAAACAGATATCAACAGCATGGATTTCAGAAATTCATTTTTAACTCTGGAACTATTATCACAAAAATGCTAGACATGACAAATTTATAATGAATATGCAAACTGAAGCAAAAAATGCAAGGTTTTCAAAATTGAAGGAAATCAGCATAAAAATTTTAGATGGTACAGATGTAGAATCAAATGAATATTTTATCTTTTCCAAGCTTGGTGAAATATCTCAAAATGAGGGATTTGAATGAACAACTGGAATTGTACAGTTGCCCTTAAAATATAATATGTTTTATATTGTGATGAATTACTTGTATGTTTATTGCCTGGACATATTGAAGTTAAGTACAATAACAGAAATTTTTGAGGTATTGAGAACAGTGGGACTTTGAAATTCCTGCTTTCAGTACAACTTTTTTTTTGAGACAGATTCTCACATATCTCAGCAGGCTAGCCTTGAGCTCATGAGGGATGGCCTTGAACTTCTGATCTTCCTGCTTCTTCCTCTGGAGAGTTATGATTAGCAGTGTATGCCACCACACAAAGGTTATGTGATGCTGGGGATCAGATCAATGGCTCCCTGCAAGCTACACATGAACTCTACACATTGAGCTACATCTCCAGCCTTGGAGTACATCTATGTACATCTTTGATGTTACTTACCGTACTATGACATTTAGTTTTGTATTTGATTTATCCTGTGGCAGCTTCAATATTTCTAGTTCTGAGTTCAAATACTTAAGGAGCCATTCCCACTAAACACTCTGTATAATAAAATGGTAGATGACGCCTATTTTCAATCTCCTTTATTAATGCACATTTGTCTCCTCCAACAATTTTTCTCAAAACAAAATTGTCTTGTTTTGTCTTTGATTTGAAATAACTATTGTTTATGAAAACAGAAGTATCATAATAACTCAGAGTTGATTTGTCAACAATTATCCCTTAAATTAGAAATTATTACTGGTTGAAAAAGTAAACCTAGAGACTAAAATCCCTTTAAACTGCAGGATTGGGACAATCATGGGAAGAGAACACTGAGATACCACCACTTTTTCTCATCTCTGCTTTGTGGATTTGCTAATAATCTTAGATGTTCATTGTTCATAAAATTGTCATCTTTTAGAATAGCATTTCATTTAACCTGTGTCTTTGAATATGAGATGACATGCACATATTCTGTTAAAAATACAAAGAATAAAACCAACTAAGCAAATTTCTCCAGTATTCTTAGTTTTAAAGCCAGTAATATTTTATTAATTTACTGAAATAATAAAAATATATTGCACTTGAGAAGTATGAATGTGGGAAGGTGTGCAGCTTTGCAAAATTGATGTGCATGGCACATAGAAAGATTGCACCCCAGTCTTCTCCTAGTAGACTAATGGGATCTTATCTTGGAATAGTTAGTTTGGAGGATAGACATGTTTCTAAACATTGTCAAAGAAAAATGTATATGCATTTACTTACATAATTTAAATCTTGGTTCTTAAAATCCTATACGGTAGCAGAGGAATAATTATTCTGTGGAACAACAGCATGTGTACCAGCTGAGAAGCTATGCCCTGGCCTGGTTGTTGGTAGTGTGCTTAGTGGAAGCCATGCTGAATAGCTGAGGCTCCTCTTCAGCTAAAAGTCTACTGTGAACTGAGCTCTGCTACACAGGTGTGAATGCATTTCTTTGTCTTTCTTTTCCCCTACTGACTTGTATTAGTTACTTTTCTATTACTGTGATAGATCACAAAATGACCTAAAGCAATTTAGAGGAGAGATGGGTATATTATAGTTTGCATACCCAGAGGGATTGATTTGATTACAGCAGGCAAGGCAGGGAAGCCTTGGCAGCAGGGTCATGAGGCAGGCCTGGGTGGTCAGGAAGCAGAGAGATCATGTGTCATCCACACACAGAAAGCAGAAAGAGAATAAGAAGTGGGCCAAGCTATGAAACTTCAAAGACCACTTGCAGAGATCTTTTCCACCAAGGCTCCACCTCCTAAAGTTCCCAACTTCTCAAACACAGCATAAAGTGGGGTCCAACGATTTAAATCCATTAGTGTACGATGTTTATTTCTCATTCAAAATACCACATGTTTCTAATGCTCAGAAATGGGTAGTTAATTGTGTAACCTTCACTGTGTAGTCACTTTGATGATGATGACACTCTGGACTATAGGTCAGAAATCTAGTTAAGTTTTCCATTGGGTCCTGGAGGTTTGGTGCCATAGTGTTACTATATTTGATTTGAATTCCTTACTCTTGAACATATTGTCACAAGAGAAAATAGAATAAACTTCTTTTTTCATTAAAGTAACCATTTCTCACTTCTGTTGCCAGAAGCAAATGTTATGAAAATCACGGTCAAAATACACTTCACTATGTTATATACACATCATGTTTGCATATCCATGGTTGGAGTCAGCTATTTTTCCTATGAAAAAATCTAGATTATAATGCTTAGTATTATTTGGCAGGAGGAGGACAGAAATTTCAGGGCACAGAACTTATTTATAATAGTATTCTTTTAATAGTATGAAATAAATGTATTTTATGTAACTAATTTATAGTCAACGAATTTGACAAGAAATATAAAAATATCAGTTATATATAGACATAAAAATCTCTATCACAGCTATGTAAATAGACACCACTTATAAAATTACATGTGATTCCTTGGCAAAGTTATATATATATATATATATATATATATATATATATATATATATGCTGTGGGTTTATGTTTCATGGCAACAAGGCAAAGATACTTTACGATTCAGTTATGAGGAAAAGAGTTACAATGAGTGATTTAATGTGAAAATGCTTTGTTCTCACTTTAGCTCCTAAGAGGAAGGATCAGATCACACATTACTTTAGATCTACAGTGATTAGTGATGAGATGGGAGAAATTCTTTTTTTTTAATTTAATTTATTTTATTTTATTTTATTTATTTCTGTATGTGTATGAATGTACTGTCTGAATGCAAGTCTGTGCACCCGTGTCGTGCAATGCTGCAGAGGTCAGAAGAGGGTGTTGGATTCCCCTGGAACTGGAGTTCTCCTGGAATTGGAGTTACAGATGGCTCTTGGCTGCCAAGATGGGAGAAATTCTACATGCATTCTCTGTAAGGCGAGGAGCTGCTTTACCTTCCAGGAATTGTTTTCCTTAAGACAGTCATCAATAAAAGTCAAGGAGCCAACTTAAACATGTTAAACATTTATCAGTCCTTAGTGGAACAATTTACATGGCATAGAAATCTGATACCTAACCATGTGGTATTTCCGATCAGTACTGCATGTCATTTACAAAGCTATTACTATGACAAGTTCCTGCATCCATCACAGATCATATAGTTCTGAAAGAGAATCTGAGTTCACATCAATTCCTGATGGAATCTTTGATTCCAAAAAGCAAAGCATTATATTCAGTTCAGGTAATGCTGGAAAAAATACAGAAGTTTGTTCTAAAACAATTTTGATGTGTTTAATTTTTTGACAACTGCATCCGAAGGGCAAAAATTCACTGAATGCATACTAGTCATTTTCTTCCCTTCTATTCCCTAGGGCTTTTAGTGTGAGCTGTCTTCCCCCTACCTCCTTCCTCTACATGGACCTCCTATTCCCTACCCTATTCCCCCTATTCCATCAAAAACCTTTTGGCTAGACAGGCCATAGGCTGTAAGAGAGAACCCATACTGCTATCCTGCTAAGTGGACATAGAAGTAAACTGATTCTTAATGACTTGTTATACCCATAGAAGAGTGCATCTCTGAACTCATGGCAGAGAGGCATTTTTGCAGTAGATGGCAATTAATATAGAAACCTACAATTGGCCAATAAGCAGAGAATAAATGATTGCAGAGTGCTTAGCCTTAAACAGAACGTCTGCCCTCCGCAAACTCAAGAAACATTGTAAAAGAAGGGCCAGAAAGATTGTATGAACCAAAGTTGGTGGATGAATACACATAAAACTCTATTTGCTGGACATAAGGGGGAAATTACACATATGAACCCAGAGCACTGTGACAACATGCACAAGACCTCCACAATCCCAGGTCAGTCAGGAACACAGGGTAGATAGGGGAGGGGAGCAAGAAGTCTCAGGCCTCTCTCAGCAGCCGTGAGAATAGATAGGTGCTGGGAGAGGCGGGTCATTTTCTTTAAGAATGTGATACCTCATAGGTTGACCAGGCTCCATGTGATGTACTCACGCCTAAGATTATTTCAGGAAGACAAATTAGACTGGTAAGCCCTTAAAAATTATAGTCTGAATTGAGAGAGTAGAGAGATGGGGATGGATCTGAGAGATAGGAGATGAAATATGAATATGATCAAGTTGAATTAATAAAGATATTGCTAAAATATACTCCAGCTTTTAACCTTTATTGATTTCAGTCTACTGGTCATTATCAAAATGTTGGGATTTTTAGTGCTGTTCTGCCCACATCACCTTATAAACCATTTTATTAATCTGTTACATTCTGGAATTGTCCATACTCCCAGGCATTTTCAGTGGTGTTAAAATGGAAATGATCAAAATGATACTTATTTGTAAAAGGTTTATCAATCCTATTGTGACCATATTTCCTTAAAGATTATCAGAAAGTCACATTTAAAGCAGTGAACTTCACTGATAGATATCATTCAGTCCAAAAGTACTAGAATATGTTTTTACATTATTATTTTCCTACAACTTTAAAAATTATATTCATTCAAGTATCGAATTTTGGTCACACACATATAATAACTACATAAATTCTCTGCATGTTAAAATAGCTAAGATTTTGATTGGAATGAATCATCCTCTGAGGACTTAGGTCACCTACACACATGAATACAGGCAATTGAAGTATAGAACATGCCATTTTTCTCATCCAACAAATGCTGATTAGGCTGGGTATGGAGCTCTGAGGTAGAGTTCCTGCCTAGCACATACAAAGCCCTGGATTCTATTCCCAGCTCCGCATAATCTAGGTGTAATGACAATATTTCTAACTCTAATTCTCTAGAGACAGGAATTCAAGCAGCTGCAGGTCTTCCTCAGCTACAAATTGAGATTGAAGAAGGATAGCCTGGGATGCATAAGCCTTGAAACAAAACACACAAACAAACAAGTAACAAAAAAGTCCCTTATGACACCAGTATTACCAAACATTTTGAAATCTGACTCTTAAATAAAACAATATTGGACCTCTGTGATTTTAGAAAGGTTTACAATTAGAATAAAAAAAATTTCTTCACACTTCAGCTCTGAGCTACTGAGAATTTTCTGTGGAAAGTTGTAGGAATGAGTTACATGATACTGACAAACTCTGGACAAATGATTGTTATGCTAACCTTACAACCAAAAGTTAAGCTTCTTAAACTTATTTATTATGTAAACAAACCTACTGGGACATGTGTTTCTTTTGTAACCTAAATATATGAATTTAATCCCTCAAGATGCTTCTTTGCCTTCCACCAAAGATAGTATGTGAATGTGTTTATAGATGTTTTACATATCCAAGCATCAGAATATTCCAAATAGTGCTTATCTCATTGAAAAGAAAGAAAATAATGTTTATGGTTGTGTGAGTGTGCTATTCTAAGATCTTAGGGGTCACTAGAGACGGGACCCCATGTTAAGAGTCTGACTGCTTCTGTTCCATTTCACACTGAGTATACTGTTTCAGTAAAACGTACATAGAGTAGTCCTTTGTTCAAGAGCATCTTTCTGAGAGAAATCTGAAGGAACAGGTTCTCAACAGTTTGGGTCCAATGTTGGTTTATATGGATGGGAAGTCAGGCTGTTTTCTAATGCATTGCCATAATGTTGTATCAGATAATAAATCCACAGAACGTTCATTATTAATATGACACAATTAAGTATTAATGCAACCTCACATTATGTACAGAGATAACAAGTTGAATAAGAATGATTGTCTAAAGGAGACAATGCAGCACTGTTGGGCTGAGGAACAGAATCCTATTAGTTTCTGTATTACTTTTTTACTCTACAAACTGTTCAATTACAGGGACAGATAATTCTTAGACCAAGAAAAATGGACTCTCCAAATTAATCATAAACTTGATGAGATATTCAAGTGCATGTAACCATTATTTTCTTTTGCTTTGTTTTGTACCATATTAATGATTAATTTATCAAATAGAATGAATTAATAACCTGGGTGAGTTATTCAGATAGAAACTAGCATTTGCTTTGTATCATGTTAGTTATCTCTAGTAATGAATTAATAGGATTAGAAAAACAAGGTGAAACACATATGGGACACCATCAGTTACGTGATATTCTTGTCAATAGTCTCGTTCTTGTGCTTCATAAATGAGGAAAAAAGCAAACGTAGGAAATTAAAGACCTGGAAGTTTTGAAGGAAAATGAATATGTAATAAATGACACATTATACAGGATTTTCCTGGATTTGGTTAAAACCCAGAGACATGATAATCTGATATCCTATGTGAACCATGAAGAAATCATTTTAGCAGGTATTTTTGAAACAATCAAGATATTTAAATGTGCTCCTCAGGGATGGGAATAATTAAGCAGTGATTCTGTGGTTCATTGCAGTTAGAAAGCCACCAAGAAGTTTTAAAAAGTAGTGATGGGTCTGGAGAGATGACTCAGCGGTTCAGAGCACCAACTGCTCTGGCAGAGGACCCGGGTTTATTTCCAGAACCCACATGGTGGCTAAGAACCATCTTTAACTCTAGTTCCAGGGGAATTTGACACCCTCTTCTGACTTCTGCAGCATTGCACGACACGGGTGAACTTACACGCAGACAGTACACTCATACACATAAAATAAATTAAAATATTTTTTTAAAAAATCTTTAAAAAGTAGTGAATGATCTCTGTGGAAATAATACATTGTCATACACTGACAACACACAACAGTTTGTAGTAGCACATTTTTGTTTTATGATGAAAAGTGTATGCTTTAAGCAGTATATACCGGGGTTTCCTAGGATTACCTACAACAAACAAACATGTATTCTGACAGTTGATACAGCATGATTCAATGAAAATATCACATAAACTCACAGAAATTTTCAATTGAGACTAAATTATCATCAGGACTCTGTAGCTCTTACCCATATAAGCAGTATGAACACCAACACCTGATTGGCACTCTTAAGTGTTCATTCAGACTAGAGAGGTATCACATGATAAAACAAGACCTGAAAGGAAACTGGGATTTTAGACACCTGGCCACTCTCTTCCTTCTTTTAAATATTTTGTTTATTATTTTTATTTTATGTATATGAGTGTATTGGCTGCATGTTTGCAAGTGCACCCATGTCATGAAATGCCCATGAAGGATAAAAGAGTGGGTAAGAAACTCTGGAACTGCAGTTATGGATGGTTCCGTGTGGATCGGACCTCAGTTCTCTGTAAGAGCAGCCAGTGCTTTGAGCTGCTGAGCCATCTCTTCAGGTCCCACTTACCTTCTGTTTTGTGATTACTTCTGCCATTGTAATAATTTATAGTGAAACTGTATTATCATTTTCCTGTGAGTATGATTTTATTATTTGATTCTTTGTGTTCTATAATATACTTGATGATACCATTAAGTTAATATTATATTAATGGATGGGAAGTAATATTTTATAAAATGTAAATATTTCATGTTTTCTAGAATTGTGGCTAATTCTCAAATCATGATTTTCTCGCTTTCCTTGATTATGTTTTCTTTTTTTCTTGAAGTTTTGTGCATTTTATATAACATTTCTTAATCAAATTTAGACCAATTCCCCCTTCCTTGCCCCCCACCCCACCAGAGCTCATGCATTCTGCCATACATGTCTTTCATCTTTTTTTCAGTCTTTTTTTTTTAATTTTCAATGCAGAAGTTTACATTTTGGGACAGAAGTTTACTGTTTCAGTCAGTTCTTTGACCCAGTCTTTTTTGTTGTTGTTCCTTCCAATTTATATTACTCAACAGTATGCATCTATCCATGCCAAACATATACCAAAATTGTGACATCTGAAAATAAACTATAGGTTAATTCAAAATCATGTTTAAGGATCCACATTTTGGCAGTAGAGTTATATGCCAGTAAAGAAAATAATATTACTTTGCATTCCTATATTATATAGCAAGTTGATGAGTAACATCAGGTATTATATTTACTAAAAAAAGAAAGAAAAAAGAATTATTTAGTTTGTCTTACAAATAAAGATCTGGTGCTAGTATCCACAACTGAGAGACACCATATGTCATTTGTTTTTCCAGGACTGTGTTACTTCCTATAAAATAATGGCTAAGTTCCGTTCATTTGCCTGAAAATTTCATAATCTCTTCTTTCTTTACCACTGCATAGAATTCCATTGTGTAGATGTACTACATTGTCTTTATCCACTATTCAGTTGAGGGACACTTGGGGTGCTTTCAGCTCTTCCCTATTGTGAAGAGAGCTGCAATAAGCATAGACGAGCATGTATCTCTGTGGTTATATACCAAGGAGTGGTATGACTACGTCAGGGGGTAGGCTAATTTTGAGTCTTTTAAGAGTTCTCCACACTGAAAAAAAAAAAAAGGTTCTCCACACTGCTTTCCATTGGGATTGCATGACTTTGCATTCTGACCATCTTTCTACATAACAGAGTACATTAAATTGGCCTGGAGGGCAATAAGGGGTGGCAAGGATAGAAGATAGAATAAATAATCTAAATACAATCCAACTATTATATTATATGAAAATCACTAAAATTCAATAAAAAATTAAATGCATTTCTTTAAAAGACTATTAAAAGATTTTTAAAATTCTAGAGAAATTAAGAATCAAGGAGCAGCTTGAGCTCACATGCTGGTGGACAATGGCCTCCAACAGTCACCTGGAAGCAGATGGGCACTATTTGAGCACATGCCTGTGGATGGTGGCCCCCTGGCAGGCACCCAGAGGTAGGCAGGTCCAGTTTGCACTGTGTAGAGGTCCCCAGCAGGTACACAGAGGTAAGTGGGACCAGCTTGAGCATAGACAGTGGACGGCAGTAACCCCCAGTAGGCAACTGAGGGTAGCTAGGCCTGGCTTGAGGATGCAAGGTAGCAGAAGACAGCCCCCTCAGGCACCAAGAGGTAGGTAGGCCCAGCTTATGTCAGTGTGGTGGCCCCCATCAGACACCCTGAGGCAGGCAGGTTGCCATGAGCTCATACAGACTTACAGGGTGAACCCCCAGCAGACAGCCAGAAGCAGGCCTGGAGCACAAGCACTTGAGCTTCATAACAGAATACAAACAACCAAACAAATCCATATGCCAAAAGCACAACAACAACAAAAAAAACAATAACATGGGAAAACCAAATAATAACCCCTACTAAATTCTACCAGTCCTAAAGAAGACTCCTACAATGAAAACTTCATGGAGATAACCCAGGACATATATATTAACAGCTCTATCAGAGACATACTATAAGAAATCAATGATTATAAATAAGATAAATGAAACAAAGAACAAGAAGGAGAGAGTAACAAACACCAGAAGGATGTGGAAATACTGAAGAAATTTCAGGCTGAAATGAAAAAGGAAAATCAAACACTCATCTAGTCAATAGGAAAGAATAGGAGAAAGCCTCAGTAACAGATAGGATGAAGCAGAAAATAGAATATCAAGACTGGAAGATAACATGGAAGAACTGGAATGCTCAAGAAAAATTATGAAAAATTAAAAAAACAGCAACAAAAGAGTAGAATAATCAGGAAATGTGGGACACCATGAAAAGACCAAACCTCTGTATCATAATAAAGAGCAAGGAGAAGAATTCTAGGATAATGGGATTGACCAGATCTTCAACAAAATTATAGAAGGAAATTTCCCTAAATTGAAAAAGGCATACCCATAACAAATAAAAGAAACAGATAGCACACCAACTAGACAAGACCAGAAAAGAAATTTCCCTCACCATAACATAGTAAAAATGCTAGATGCTCAAAACAAAGATAGTACTGAAAGCCCCAAGAGAAAAACAACAAATTAAATACAAAGGGAAACCCAACAGAATTACAGCTGACTTTCCAATGAAAACTATGAAAGCCAAAAGAGCTTGGGCCAAAGGATCCCCAGTTCTAAATGACTACAGATGCCAATACAGGTTACTTTACCCAGCAAAAATGTCAATAATAGCTGATGGAGAAAGAAAAAAATCTTTCATGACATAAGATGAAAGAATACATGTCCAGAAAAATCAATCCTTTAGAAAATACTCAAAGGAATTCCAAAGACAGAGGAAAGGAGCAACTGTTCCCAAGTGGCAAAAGAAAGTAATGAATGAAGGTATAACTATGAAACTGCAAACCTACACCCAAAAAATTCAAACAGAAAGTAAACTGAAGTGAAGCAATATAAATCTCTAAATAATAACCTTAAGTAATTATGGTCTGAACACCCCAATCAAGAGACACAGACTGGGAGAATGTATTAAGAAGTGAACTACATTTTGTTTTTGTTGTCTACAAGACACCCATCTCACCTCCAAGGATGGGCACCATCTTAAGATAAAAGGATGGAAAAAAAAATCATTCCAAGCCAATGGTACCAAAAAGCAAGCAGGAGATGCTATTCTAATATCAGACAAAATAGAGTTCAAATTAAAATTAATCAGAAGAGATGAAGAGGGTCACTACATTCCTATCAAAGAAAGAGTTAACAATGAAAATTCCATAATCATAAATATATACACATCAAACTTGGGTTCACTGAACTACATAAGCACAATTCTTCAGGACTCCAAGGCACAGAATAATTCCTGCACAGTAATAGTGGGGGACTTCACCACCCTAATGAGCTGACGGGACAGGTCAACAGGACAAAGAATAAACAGAGAGACATCTAAACTGAATCATATTATACACCAAATGGACCTAACAGAAAACTACTGACTATTCCAATCAAACACCAAAGAATATACTTTCTATTTGGCACCCCATGGAACATTCTGCAAAATTGACTATATACTGGGACACAGAGCAAACCTCATCAAATACAAAAAAAAAAAAAAAAAGAAAGTAAAAAATAATTCCATACATTCCATCAGCCCACAGTGCAATGAAGTGTAATATCAACACCAGTGAAAGCCCTGCTATCTACAAGAACTCATGGAGACTAAACAACACAATCGTGAATAATGAATGGGTCGAAGGAGAAATAAATTAAAAAAATAATAAAATCATTCCTGGCACTAAACAAAAAGGATGATACAACACAACAAAACTTATGGGGTACTTTAAAAGCAGTCCTAAGAGGAAAATTTATAGCTCTAAATTTCTACATTAAGAAAAGAGAAAGAACACAAATAAACCAGATCTTCAACAAAATTATGGAAGAAAATTTCCCTAAATTGAAAAAGGCATACCCATAACAAATACAAGAAAGAGATAGCACACCAACTAGACAAGACCAGTGTAAAATCACGTTCAAATTATTCTTTTGCATACAACTAATGATTCTCAAGTCAGATGAAACTGAGAATAAATATTCTTAGTCAAGCTTGCTGAATCTGCCAATTAAAACAGCATTCTGATTTAATTGAATGCTCTACAAGAGAGAAAGCTTAGAATGGTATTGCTAAGTAAGTACAACTCATGAATGAAGTGTATAGAACTGAGCAGTAAATTACCGTCTCTGTAGGTCTGGGGCCATACTCTGGAACCTAGCTGATTGTCCTGCAGTCAGGTAAAGCTGCAGGTTTATCTCAAGCCAGCACACTAAACAAATATATGAGTTTGCTAAGAAAAATGCTTAGAAAGAGAGAGGTGGAGAGGAAGCCCAAGCTGAGGACTTATTGTCAACTGATAGATGCTGAGATAGGGAAAGCCAGGTTTCTTAGTGGTAAGATAGCTGGTAGGTTGACAAGATTGCAAGAGATATACCCATACCCAAGAACACTTCAGAAGCACAGACTAGAATTGTATGCCTTTAAAATAAAGGAAAATAATAGAAGTAATGATGAGGGGTTAGTAATGTAGATGGATAGAGGGAGGAAGTCTAAAAATAATTGAAATGCATTGTATGAAATTCTAGCCTCTCTCTCTCACTCGTGTGTGTGTGTGTGTGTGTGTGTGTGTGTGTGTGTGTGTGTATGTTATTCTGGAATCATATAGGTGTCCCTAGCAGTCACAAACCTACATGCAGACAGTACACTCATACACATACAAAAATAAATAAAATTAAAAAAAAGAATATTTAAAAAATTAAAAAAATACTTTGAAATTTCTCCAAGTATAGAGTCTGAAGGTTTTGCTAGGAAAATAAGAGCAAAGCACAAAGGATTAAAACCTGAAAAAGATGAAGTTTTCCCAAGTGTGGTTGTCCTAGGTTGCCATCAATGACTGTGACAAATCACTCTTGACCAATACCAACTTGGGGAGGAAAGGGTTTATTTGGCTTGCATCTCCCAGGTCACAGTTCATCACTGAGAGTACCCATGGCAGTAACTCAAGGCAAGAACCTGGAGGCAAGAGCTGAAGCTCGGGCTATGGAAGAATGCTGCTTACTGGCTTGGTCTCTTGGTCCATTCTCAGCTTGCTTTCTTATATAATACAGAACAACCTGCTGGGGGTGGCGCCACCTACAGCAGGCTAGACCATCTAACACATCACCAAACCATCAAGAAAATACCCCATGGACACAGCCACAGGCTAGTCCAATGGAAGCAATTTTCCAAGTAAAGCTCCTTCAACCCAGGTATGTAAACTTGACACACAAACGCATACTATTAAATCACAAGCCTTACATTTACCATCACTAAGCTATGATAATATCACAGCATAAAACAATACAATCTTAAAAGTTCTGCCTTCCTAAAAAAAAAGCCCAAACACTTAAAAGTTCAAAGTCTCTTTTAAAAGTCTCTCAACTGTGGGCTCCTGCAAAATTAAACACAAGTGCTGTTTTATTTTAAAGAGAAAAATCCTGTTATTTCCATTTGATGTATGGTATTGTATAATTAAGATGTCTCTATATTTATTCTTCCTCCAGTAAACCTGTCTAATGTCCCCTACTATGAAGTTGTGTGCACCAAAGTTTGGTGTATATATGGTCATGATTGTAATATCTTCTTAGTTTATTGTTCCTTTGATATAATTGATGTGTTGAGGCTGAGCATGGTGGTGCACATCTTTAATCCCACCAATCAGGAGGCAGAGGCAGGTGAACCTCTGTGAGTTCAAGGCCAGCCTGGTCTACAAAGAGAGTTCCAGGACAGCTGGGGCTATAGGGAGACCCTGTCTTATAAAGTGAAAAAAAAATGTTCGATGTGATCCTCTTCATCTTTTCTTATCAGTTTTAATTATATTTTTCAAATATAAAAATTGCAAACTCTGCTTGCTTCTTAGTAATATTTCTGAGGAATATATTTTTTCTATCCTTTCACCCTAAGGTAGTGCCTGTCCCTGAAGGTGAAATGGGTTTTGTGCAGACAGCAAAAAAGATGGATTTTGTTTCTCAACTCATTCAACTTACCTGTATCTTTTGACTAGGAGTTCATTCCATTGTTATTTAAAATTATTATTGAAAGATGTGTATTCATTCCTATCATTTTAATTTATGTTTTCCTTCTTGGTATAACTTTGTGTTTCCATAGTTAGAATTTCATTTAGTTTCTTTCTGTTAGCCCTTGGGTATAGTCATTTCTTTCTTCAACTCTTTATAATGCTTCAAAATATTCTCTGAAGGACTAATTTTCTGTTCATGAATTCTTCAGCCTATTTATGCTGTGGAAGATTTTTCTTTCCCCTTCAACTATAATAGACATTTTTTTCCTAGGTAAAGTATTCTAAGTTGGCATCTATGGTCATTTAGAACCAGGAATACTTTGGTCCAGGCTCTTCTGACTTTCATAGTTTGCACTGAAAAGTCAACTGTAATTCTGACCTCACTTTTTTTCCTTATACAGATTTCAGTATTCTCTCTTTGTTCTGTACTTTTAGTGATTTTATTGTGATATGGCCTGGAGAGTTTCTTTTCTGATCCTGTGTATTTGGTGTTCTATAGGCTTCTTGCGTGTGTATGAGCATATCGTTCCTCAGTTTGTGGAAATTTTCTTCTACAACCTTGTTGAAAATCAGTTCCATTGTCCTGAGATTTTTCTCCTTCTCTATGCTTATGAGGAATAAATTTCATGGTGTTCCACATTTCAGTGTTCTATTAAATTTTTGATAGTCTTTGCTCGAAGGGTCCAATCTTTCAAATTTATCATCCATTCCTGATATTCTGTTTTACATATTACTGAATCTATTGGTGAGACTTTCTCTGGTAGTTTTGAACTGGTTAATTAATTGTTTCACTTCCTTCATTTGTGCCTGAGTTGTCTTCAATACTTCTATCTCTTTGATGAATTCAGAAAGAAGTTTAGCCCTATCTTCTTTTTAGTTCTTTGATTTGTGTGTTCTTGGAATTTGTTGAATTCTTTGATTACATTTATGATTGTTTTCCTAAATTCTGTGGCCTGGGTTATCTTCAGAAGTTATGCATTGTCGAACTCTTCTATAGGACTCATTTCAATTGGTTGGGACATATTATTTGGATTTTTCACATTATGACCTTTTTTAATTAGGCTGAAAGATATGTTTGAAGGTTCCTCCTTGGCAAGTCCAAACAACCATCAGTACATTATGACTTTTCATTTGTGATTTTGGCACATGAATTTTTGTTATGATTTAGGTGTGAAACTCAAGCCTTATTTGGTTGAGTCTGATCTTGTTTGTCGTATACTTGATGTGCCTTGTTTTGGGTTTTTGTTTGTTTTTTCTTGTTGGGTACGAAAAGATGGGTGGTCTAATCTTCAAGGTCTCTCTTTTGATTTTATAGTGGAGAGACCAGATCACTCTAGTCAGGAGTTTATGGAGATGCCTAAATCAGGTGCCTATTAGATACAATCATTCTTCATCCTTAGGTCAGGGGCTCTACTAGACAGCAGACACAACACAGTTTTAGAAGCTTGCTAGGCAGAGGCTGGATTAAGGTATTCTCAGGCATTCTGCAAAGGCCTGGGCACTTATGAAAAGGCAGAGAAAAGTCTAGCCCTTCAGCAGAGGGAGGAGCTTCAGATGGGCACAATGTAGAAAGATGTGTGATTTGGAGAGCTCAATCCCAATGGGGAACCCAGAAGGTAGTCCAGAGATCTTGGGTGCTAAGAGAAAATGATAGCCTATACCAAGGTTAGAGGGTGTATTAGTCACTTTTCTGTTGCTGTGTTAAAACCACCATGACCAAGGGAACTTATAAAAAGAAGAGTATATTAGAGCTTACAATTGATGGTTCCAGGGAATTAGTGTCTATTGTATTGGGGAGGCATGGTTGCAGAAGCTGAAGCAGCAAGCTGAGGTTCACTTCTTCAAGTGACAGGAAGCATAGAGAGCGACTGATGACTGCCAAGGCATTTTGAACTCTCTCAGCCCACCCCCAGTGATGTACTTTGTCCAGCATGGCCACACCTTCTAAGAACTCCCAAAAGCAGTATCACCAACTGGGGAAAAAAATGTCTGAATACTTGAAGCTTATGGGGGACATTCTCATTTAAACCATCACATTCTATTCCCTGGCCCCCATAGGCTCATGACCATATAAAATGCAAAATGCATTTAGTCCAATCTTAGAAGTCCCCATAGTCTTTACCAGTCTCTTCTGAGACCCAGGCCAAAGTATCTTCTGAGACCCAGTCCAATCTCTTAATGGTAAGCTCCTGTAAAATCAAAAGACAAATCACATACTCCCAACCTACAGTAGAGCTGAATACACATTCCAATTCTGAAAGAGAGGAATAGAAGCATAGTCAGGAAATATAGGACCAAAACAAGACCAAAAACCAGCAGGGCACACACCAAGTCAGTAGCTCCACGTGAGACTTCTGGGACTTCCAAAGGGCTTAGATGGCTCAGCTCTTCCAGGTTTGCATGCAACATACATCTCTTTCTTAGGCTAGTACCACTCCCTGTGTACAGCTCTCTTGACAAATATGTCACAGCTCTGGCATCTCAGATCTTTTCTTGGGGTCTCCACTGCCAACCAGGCTTCATGCAATGGCCTATCAGGACCTTCTTTATTCAGGGATGCCCCTGCTGCACTCTGCCTGGCTTCCATGGCTCTCTGAAACCAAGAAGGAAGAACTTCAGTCTTGAATCCTTCATGCCTCTAAAGCCAGCACCACATTTTGAACTCTGGAAGCTTGCCCCTAGCAAGCTTCCTCCAGCATGACCACACCTTCTAAGATGTCCCAAAACAGTGCCAACAACTGGGCACAAAAATGTATGAATAATTAAATCCTATGGGGGACATTCTCATTCAAACTACAACAGAGAGGGAACAGGGTGTGGGGCAGGGAAATGGAGAGTTATTCAGCATATTGATAAATCAAGGCATTGTGGGCCAGAATACACTTTCCAGAGAATGTGGGAAATCTTATGTGGGAAATCTCAGACAAAGTAGGTGTGGAGAACTTCCATGAAGACTTTAGCAAGCTATGCTATAAAACTGAGCTGGTCTGAGTTCAAGAGATCAGATCACAGTGGGCAGGTCTGAACCAAAAATGTAGTACAGAGAGCAAAATCGGGCTTTTTCCCTAGCCTAGAAGGAGAACAGGAGGTACAGTTGGGGAAACCAGAGTTGCTCAAGCTGTGTAAAAGTCAAGATGCAGATTTTCCAAGGAAGAAGTCTGGTCTCGGGAATCTAAGGCAGAGTTAGGGTGGGGAGAACCCAGAGATAAGACTTCTCTCAGGATTCTAATGGCTAGATGTGAATGGAGACCAGCTATGAAGTGTTTAACCAGCCATGCTGGAAAACTGAGCTCATGTAAGTACATGGGCTCAGGATGCAACAAGCTTATCTGGACAAGGAGGGTAGTCCAGAGATGCAGGGTGCTGAGAGAAAAAGTGGCCTGTGCCCAACACTAGAAGACTAGAATGGGAACAGGGTGTGGGGCTCTGATCTTAATCTCAGCCAATTATTCAGCCTCAGATGACCAGATTTTCAATTCAAAATTTCCCACAAATATTCCTGATAGTCATCGCTTCTCTTTGAAACTTCACAACCCACACCTCCTTTGTCTACAACTGTTTCAGCATAACTATTCCAAACTACACAGCAACAAACTCAAAGCAATATCTTTTCTAGCCCAAAATTCGAAACACTTTCACAACCCCCACCCCATACAACTGGGTAAGGTCTTTCACAGGAATACACCTTTCTCAGTACCAATTTCTGTTCAAGTTTGGTTTCAATGGCTCTGACAAAACACTCTGACAAAAATGAACTTGGGTAGGAAAGGCTTTATTGGGCTTACATCTCCCTGGTCACAGTTCATCACTGATGGAACCTATGGCTGTCACTCAGAGCAAGAATCAGGTGGCAGTACCTGAAGCTCAGATCATGAAGAAGCCTTGCTCATTGGCTTGGTGGCTTGGCCCATACTCAGCCTGCTTTCTTGTACAATACAGAACAATATGGTCAGCGGTGGTACTGCTCACAGTTAGCTGGGCCCCCATACACACCACTCAACAATCAATAAAATATCTCACAGACATGGCCACAAGTCAGTCCAATGGGGGTAATTTTTCATTTAAGGATTCTTTAGCCCAGTTGTGTCAAATTGACAACTAAGCTATCCAGCACAGCCCTACCTTCCAGATATGGATGAGTGAGGCCTTTACTCCTGCCTGTCCCCATGCCTCTCCATGATATTTTCTGAGAAATGCATCTCTTAACCTGGGAAAACTCACCGCAGCCTCTTTTATGAATGTCACTCACATGGCACGGATAGGCTAGAGGCACACTGTGAAAAGTAGCAGTCAGATGCAGTTCTCCTTCTCAGACCATGTGTACCCATATGTCTAATGGCTAATGAGGATCTGCTGTCTGAAAGTGTGACAGTCCCATTCTCAACATCCCTCCATGGCGCTTCAAATTTGGGCAATCTAGAAGCAATTATGAGATTTGTGCCTCCATCTTTTTCCCTCAAATATTGAAAATATTTTCAAATATTTTTTTAGTGTTCAAATGACACAACTCAATGGACAGAAGACAGACTGATAATCAGGTGTCATGCTCAAACCAAGATCAGATCTCAGTTGAAATCCCAACTGTGATAACACCAGAGTGCCAGAATGCTACCCTGGACAATGGCTTTCATATGTAGAGAACTCAGCCTCCTTTAGAAGACAATTTTTTTCTGGGCCTGTCAGATAGATTATGACTCGGCAGGCAGTTTTGAGCCTTAGGCCCACTGATCTGTACTGTAAGCATTTCCCGGTGTTTATGAAGCTATTAATGCAGAGACCTGGCTTTGAATGTAACATTGCTATTTTCATTCTTCACCCAGGGCTTCCTTGTATTTGTGAAATGAAGATACAAGCCAGTGGCTCCCAGGGGATCATACTCTGAGGATTATTCTGTGAGGAGGGGTTGAGGGAAAACTTCAGGCTTTGCTTTCCAATTATGGCAAGCAGGTCACTTCTTTAAGAATTCTGACATTATTGGGGCTGGAGAGATAGCCTAGTGTTTAAGAGCAACAACTGCTCTTGCAGAGGACCCAGGTTTGATCCCCAGCACCCGCATGGTGGCTAAGAACTGTCTGTAACTCCAATTCTAGGAGAACTCCAGTTCCAGGGTAATCTGAGACCCTCTTCTGACCTCCACGGCATTGCACGACACGGGTGCACAAGCCTACATGCAGACAGTACATTCATACACATACAAAAATAAATAAAATTAAAAAAAAGAATTCTGACATTAAAAGAGTTAAATAGCACTGTCACTCTGAGTACTGGGGTGAAAGAGAATGTGGAAGACATTCAACACTCATAACCTAGGAAGTGCACAAGGCCATCAGCATCTGGCCTCTCATGGATATCTCTTTCTTTTTTTCTTTTTTAAGAAAGAAACACGTAGGTTTGTGCACCGTGTCATGCAATGCCGCGAGGCCAGAAGAGGGTCTCAGATTCCCCTGGAACTAGAGTTCTCCTGGAATTGGGTTACAGATGGTTCTTGCCGCCCTTGGGTGCTGGGGATTCGAACCCTGGGTCCTCTGCAAAGCAGTGGTGCTCCCAACCCTGGCCATTCTCTCCAGCCCCATGGATATCTCTTTCAATATAATTGTTTTAGTCCTGTTAACTTGGAATACTGATCTGGAAGCTTGCCAGGCTGTGGATATTCTAAAACTCTTTAATGATCTTGGATAGTTTGATAAGTGATCTACAACTGTTGAAGTTAAGGGAAAGAGGAAAAAAGGTCTCATGCATCAATTTTTGTAAAACATCATCTGATGACATGTCTTATCATTCATTTTTTTTTATCATTCGTTGTTACTGGGAAGTTCCAAGTACTCAAGATATACAGTGTGTTGATAGAGCCATGTGTCCCTTTTCCTTTGTCATACGATGTATCAGTCAGGGTTCTCTAAAGAAAACAGGAAGTAACAGGACGAATATATATAGCTACATACAATTTTGTCTTTGCTCACGTGACAGAGTTCAAGGTTCCAACAGTGCTGCACACACACTGAAAGGCCGAGAGAATCCGGAACTGCTCAGTCCACAAGGTGGATGTCTCAGTAGTCCCAATCTAGTGCTGAAGGCCCAATGATTCCAGGAGATATGCTGGTTCAAACATGCTGGGATCCGAAAGGGTGATCACAGCAGCAAGACAAACTCACCAGTGGAGAGAGGCCAAGCCGCAGGAGAAAAGGGACCAGCTGCATCTGCCGTGGCCTTTTATACTGCTGCCAGGCAGAAGGTAATACCACATTTGGGGTGGGCCATCCAGGTTGGAGGAGTCCAAATCAGAAGACGCTTTTTTTTTTATTGATTTTTCCTTAGTCAGTCAAGTGACACCCAGGATTAACATCACAAGTCCACCCCTTGTCAAACTTGACAGCCAATAAAAGCCTTCCTTATGTTATGCTTAAATTCAAATGCAAACTGAATGGCAAGGTCATAATTCCACCTAACATGTTATAAGTATCTCATGTGCCATAGCAAAGCCTTATATCTTAGGTAGGTGGTAATGTCCTTGAGAAGAACTTAGTCCTGTCAGTATCAATAACCTAAATATGATGCACACTTAACACAGCTATCATCAGTCGCACATTCAAAGGGCAACAACAAAGTATCCACTAATATATCTAATATATATATATCTATATATATATATTGAACAAGCACTTCTAAACCAAATGGAAAAAAGTTATATCTATTTTAATCCACATTTCTGCAACTGGTCCGTGTGGCCTCAGCTGATATTATGACTACCTCTTCTACTACCCATTCTTATTTCCTCCACCATAGCAACACCTCTGCGGTCTTGGCTCTTTCCCTGGGGGAGTGACCCATACTTTCATCCCTGAAGGGTCTGGGCCATTTATTGTCCTTCTGGTTTGGGTTGTTGGAGTTTCCCATTGACCTTAATCATGGACATGGTAGCACCAGAAGGCGCCCTACAGCATCCTGCCTTCCAGACATAATCTTCCTTGCCCCCATTGTGGAGAAAAGTCCAATTTCCCCATGGTAGTCTGGATCAATCACTCCCTACTACTGTTATTCCTTCCTTAGCTGTTGGTTTAAAGGCAGTAGAAGCCCGAAGTGGCCAGGGGGCAGTCTTAGCTTCCGTTCAATGGAACGTTTGCTGTATCTCCTGGCAAAGCACTCCCCCCATTGGAGCCAAACATCTAGCGCAGCAGAACGCAAGGTTGTGGTGTACAGGAAGCAAAAATTTTCCTACTGGGTCACTAGGGTGATATGAGTGGAATCATTCCCACTTACACCCCTTGGTTCCTGGACCCATGAATTCTGGCCATAGGAGAAACAGTACTCATATGTGGGTGCTGATTCAAAGCATGTTACTGCTTGCTGGAGAACTTGCCCCAGCCCCTGCAGATTATTGCTACTAATTGGCGCTGTAATGTGTCTTCAAGAGGCCATTCCATCGTTCTATCAGCCCAGCTGCTTCTTGGTGGTGGGGAACATGGTAAGACCAGTGGTACCATGACCATGGGCCCATGTCGCACTTCTTGGCTGTGAAAGTGAGTTCCTTGGTTCATAAGCAATGCTGTGGAGGAATACCATGATGGTTGCATAAGGATTCTGTGAGTCCCTGGATGGTAGTTTTGGCCGAAGCATTACGTGCAGGAAAAGAAATCCATAACCAGAATAAATATCTATTCCTGTAAGGAAAAACCTGTCCCCTATGATGGAAGTGGTCCAATGTAGTCAACCTGCCACCAGGTGCTGGGACTGGTCACCACCAGGGATAGCACCATATCGGGGGTCAATGTTGGTCTCTGCTGTTGGCAAATCTGGCAATAAGCAGCAGCTGTAGCCAATCAGCCTTGGTGAGTGGAATCCATGCTGTCGAGCCCATGATAACCTCTATCTCGCCACCATGACCACTTTGTTCATGGGCCCATTAGCACAACAACAGGGATAGCTGGAGAAAAGAGGCTGGCATCCACAGAACGAGTCATCTGATCTCCTTGATTATTAAACTCATCCCTGCTGAGATCACCTTTTGATATAGCATTTACATGAGACACAAGTATCTTCACATCCTTTGCCCATTCAGAGAGCTCTATCCACAGCCTTCTTCCCCAAATGTCTTCTCACCAATTTTCCAGTCATGTCCTTCCAGTCCCTGACCATCCAGCCAAACCATTGCTACAGCCCATGAATCAGTATATATTGAACCTCTGGCCATTTCTCCTTCCAGGCAAAAATGACAACCATGTGCACTGCCCGAGTTCTGCCCACTGTGAAGACTTCCTTCACCAGTGTCCTTTAGGTTGTTTCAGAAATAGGCTGTTATGTCTGCAGCTGTCCACCTCTGGTGGTGCCTGCATAGCATGCATAAACATCAGTAAACCAGGCCTAGTCTTCTCTTCCTCAGTCAATTGTCATAGGGCAAACCCCATGAAGCCATAGGGTCATGCTTAAGCCCAGGAGGCATTGTAACAGGAGTGGGAACCATAGGCATTTGGGCAAATCTTCTTCATGTAGCTTTCTCGTGCCCTCAGGGCCTGCCCAGGCCCTTTCCTGTATGTACCACTTCCATTTGACAATGGACTGTTGCTGTGCAAATCCTACTTTATGGTTTGGTTGGGTCAGATAACACCCAGCTCCTGATGGGCACTCAGTCGCATGGTGACTTGGTGGCCCATTGTCAAACGTTCAGTTTCCACTAAGGCCCAATAGCAGGTAAGAGCGTTTTCAAAAGGAGAATAGTTTTTAAGATGAAGGTAGGCCTTGCTCCAGAATCCCAAGTGCCTCTGCTGTGATTCACCCTATGGGAGCCTGCCACAGACTCCAGACACATCTCTATCTGCCACTGATACCTCAAATAAACATTGGGTCTGCTGGATCATATGGCCTAGGGGCAGACAGCCTGCACTGCAGCCTGGACCTGTTGAAGAGCCTTTTCTGTTCCAAGCCCCATCAAAGTTTGCTGCTTCTGAGTCACCTGATTTATGGGTCTAGTAACACACCAGATGAGGAATTGCTGCCTCCATAAATCCAAAAAGGCCACCAAACGTTTTGCTTCTTTCTTGGTGGAGGGAGGGGCCGGTGCAACAACTTATTCTTTCCTTAGAAGGAAATGTCTCTGCATGCTCCACACCACTGAACTCCTAGAAACTTCACCAAGGTAGATGGGCCTTGAATTTTAGTTGAGATTATTTCCCATCCTTCTCATGCGCATATGCTTTAACAAGTCTAGACTAGCTGCTACCTCCTGTTCACTGGGTCCAATCAGGCCATAACATCATCAATATAGTGGACCAGTGTGATATTTTGTGGAAGAGTCAGGCGATCAAGATCCTTCTAATTAAGTTATGGCACAAGCTGAGAGTTAACATACCCCTGAGGTAAGACAGTAATGGTATACTGTTGGCCTTGCCGCTGAAAGCAAATTACTTCTGGTGGTCCTTACGAACCAGTATTGAGAAAAAGCATTGGACCCGATCAATAGCTGATACCAGGTACCAGGAGACACATCAATTTGCTCAAGTAAGACACCACATCTGGTACAGCGGGCTGCAATTGGGTGTCACTACTTGGTGAGTTTTCTGATAGTCAACTGTCATTCTCCATGATCCATCTGTCTTTTTCACAGGCCAAATTGGAGAGTTAAATGGAGATGTGTGTAGGAATCACCACCCCTGCATCTTTCAACTCCTGATAAGTGGCACTAATTCTGCAATCCCTCCAGGGATATGATACTGTTTTGGTTCACTATTTCCCTGGTAGAGGCAAAACCAATGGTTTCCATTTGGCCTTTATTCCAAATAATAGCCTCACTCCACAGGTCAGGGAACCAATGTGGGATTCTGCCAATTCTAAAATATCTATCCCAATTATACATCTGGGACGGGGGAAATAACTACAGGATGAGTTCTGGGGCCCATGGGCCCACCGTGAGTCGGACTTCAGCCAAAACTCATTTATTACCCTGACCTCCATAGGCCCCTACTTAAAAAAA
>VZQC01003682.1:675624-697990 GCA_009823505.1 Rhizomys pruinosus | reverse complement strand
TGAGCGTGATGGAGCCACAGTACCTGGAGCTGGAGTGCAGGTGTGATGTACACACAGTACCTGGCAGCTGCAGTGCAGGGTATGTGCAGACAGTACTGGAGCTGGAGTGCAGGGTGATGTACCACACAGACCTGGAGCTTGGAGGCAGGGTGATGTACAACAGTACCTGGGTTCTGGAGTGCAGGGTGATATGTAGACAGTAAACCTGGAGCTGGAATGCAGGTTGATGTGCAACAGTACTGGAGCTGAGTGCAGGGTGATGTGACCAGTACTGAAGCCTGGAGTGCAGGGTGATGTAGACACAGTACCTGGACGCTGGAGTGCAGGTGATGTACACACAGTACTGGAAGCTGGAGTGCAGGTGATGGCACACGTACCTGGAGCTGGGGTTCAGGGTGATGTGCACACAAGTACTGGCTGGAGTGCAGGGTGATGTGCAGACCGTATCTGGAGCTGGAGTGCAGGGTGATGTGCACACAGTACCTGGCCCTGGAGTGCAGGGTGATGTGCACACAGTACCTGGCCTGGAGTGCAGGGTGATGTGCACACAGTACCTGGAGCTGGAGTGCAGGGTGATGTACACACAGTACTGGAGCTGGAGTGCAGGATGATTGTGCACACAGACCGGAGCTGGAGTGCAGGTGTTGGCACACAGTACCTGGGCCTGGAGTGCAGGGTGATGTGCACTCCGCAGTGAGACTGGAGCTGGAGTGCAGGGTGATGTAGACAGTACCTGGAGCTGGAGTGCAGGGTGATGTACACACAGTAACTGGAGCTGGAGTGCAGGGTGATGTGCAGACAGTACCTGGAGCTGGAGTGCAGGGTGATGTACACACAGTACCTGGAGCTGGAGTGCAGGGTGATGTGCACACAGTACCTGGAGCTGGAGTGCAGGGTGATGTGTACAGACAGTACCTTGGCCTGGAGTGCAGGGTGATGTGCACACAGTACCTGGAGCTGGAGTGCAGGGTGATGTGTAGCCACAGTATCCTGGGCTGGAGTGCAAGGGTGATGTGCACACAGTACCTGGAGCTGGAGTGCAGGGTGATGTGACACACAGTACCTGGAGCTGGAGTGCAGGGTGATGTGTAGATAGTACCTGGAGCTGGAGTGCAGGGTGATGTACACACAGTACCTGGCCTGGAGTGCAGGGTGATGTGCAGACAGTACTGGAGCTGGAGTGCAGGGTGATGTACACACAGTACCTGGAGCTGGAGTGCAGGGTGATGTGTAGACAGTACCTGGAGCTGGAGTGCAGGGTGATGTGTAGACAGTACTGGAGCTGGAGTGCAGGGTGATGTGTAGACAGTACCTGTAGCTGGAGTGCAGGGTGATGTGTAGACAGTACCTGAACCTGGAGTGCAGGGTGATGTGCACACAGTACCTGGACTTGGAGTGCACGGTGATGTGCACACAGTACCTGGAGCTGGAGTGCAGGGTGAATGGATAGCAACAGTACCTGGAGCTGGGTTGCAGGGTGATGTGTGACAGTACCTGGAGTGGAGTGAGGGTGATGTGTGACACAGTACCTGGAGCTGAGATGCAGGGTGATGTGCACACATACCTGGAGCTGGAGTGAGGGTGATGTGTAGACAGTACCTGGAGCTGGAGTGCAGGGTGATGTGCACACAGTACCTGGAGCTGGAGTGCAGGGGAATGTGTAAGACAGTAACCTGGAGCTGGAGTGCAGGAGGGGGACCACAGTAAGCTGAGGCACGGAGTGTACAGTACCTGGAGCTGGGTGCAGGGTGGATGTGCACACAGGTACCTGGAGCTGGAGTGCAGTGTGATGTGCACACAGTAATGGAGCTGGAGTGCACTGAGGCGACTGATAGTGCAGGGATCGACGAACCTGGAGTTGGAGTGCAGGGTGATGTGAGATAGTACCTGGAGCTGGAGTGCAGGGTGATGTACACACAGTACCTCGGAGCTGGAAGTGCAGGGTTATGTGCACACAGTACCTGGAGCCTGGAGTGCAGCGGTGATGTACACACAGTACCTGAGCTGGAGTGCAGGGGTTGATGTCACACAGTACCGGAGCGTGGAGTGCGTGGTGATGTGCACACAGTACTGGAGTGTAGTGCAGGGTGATGTGACACAAAGTACCTGGAGCTGGAGTGCACGGTGATGTGTAGACAGTATCTGGAGCTGGAATGCAGGTGTGATGTAACAGTACCTGGAGCTGGAGTGCAGGGTTGATGTGACACAAAGTACCATGGAGCTGGAGTGCAGAGGTGATGTACACACAGTACCTGGAGCTGGAGTGCACTGGATGATGTGTGACAGTACCTTGAGCTGGAGTGCAGGGTGATGTACACACAGTACCTGACCGGAGTGCAGTGTGATGTCACACAGTACCTTGAAGCTGGAGTGCAGGGTGATTGTGCACAAGTACTGGAGCTGGAGTCAGGGTGATGTAGTAGACAGTACCTGGAGCTGGAGTGCAGGGTGATGTGCACACAGTACCTGGCCTGGAGTGCAGGGTGATGTGCACACAGTACCTGGAGCTGGAGTGCAGGGTGATGTGCACACAGTACCTGCCCTGGAGTGCAGGGTGATGTGCACACAGTACCTGGAGCTGGAGTGCAGGGTGAGGTAGCACACAGTACCTTGAGCTGGGGCAGGGTGATGTCCGAAAGTACCAATTGGAGCTGAGTGAAGGGTTGATGTACACACAGTACCAGGGCTGGAGTGCAGGGTGAAGTGCAACAGTAACTGGAGCTGGAGTGCAGGGTGATGTAACACAGTACCTGGAGCTGGAGTGCAGGTTGATGTGTAGACAGTATCCTGGAGCTGGCGGCAGGTTGATGTGTAGACAGTATCTGAGCTGGAGTGTCATTGTATGTGTAGACAGTAACCTGTACTGCTGGAGTGCAGGGTGATGTGCACAACAGTACCTGAGGATTGGAGTGCAGGGTGGCATTCACACAGACCTGGAGTTTGGGGATGCAGGTGATTGTGCACACAGTACCTGGAGCTGAGTGCAGGTATGCACGTCCTGACGTGTTGCGGTCATGTGACAGTACCTTGGAGCTGGGTGCAGGGTGATGTGCACGACAGTACCTGGAGCTGGAGTGCAGGGTGATGTGCCACGTACCTGGAGCTGGAATGCAGGTGATGTGCACACAGTACCGAGGCTGGAGTGCAGGGTGATGTGTCCACAACTGCCTGAGGAGGTGATGCTGCTGAGGTGTGTTAACAGTAGGAGCGGAGTGAGGTGAGTGACTACCCTGGAGTGGATGGGGTGAGTGTCACACAGTACTCGGCAGTTGTGCAGTACCTGGAGGAATGCAGGGTGATGTACACACAGTACCTGGAGATGGAGTGCAGGTGATGTGACAGTACCTGGAGCTGGAGTGTCGGGTGATGTGTAGACAGTAACTGGAGCTGGAGTGCAGGGTGAGTGTAAGCCTGAGCGATGCAGTATGTGCACAATACTGGAGCTGGAGTGGAGGTGATGTACACACAGTACCTGGGCCTGGAGTGCAGGGTGAAGTACACACAGTAACCTGGAGCTGGAGTGCAGGAGTGAGTGTAGCACAGTATCCTGGAGCTGGAGTGCAGGTTGATGTGCAGCACAGTACCTGGAGGCTGGAGTGCAGGGTGATGTGCACGACAGTACCTGGAGCTGAGTGAGTGATGTACACCACCCTGGGTGCAGGTGATTGCACACAGTACCTGGAGCTGAAGTGCAGGGTGATGTCACACACGTACCTGGAGCTGGGAGTGCAGTGATGAGACAGACTGAGCTAGTCAGTGATGGCAACAGTACCTGGGCTGGAGTGCAGGGTGATGTGTAGACAGTACCTGGAGCTGGAGTGCAGGGTGATGTGTAGACAGTACCTGGAGCTGGAGTGCAGGGTGATGAGTAGACAGTACCTGGAGCTGGAGTGCAGGGTGATGTGCACACAGTACCTGGAGCTGGAGTGCAGGGTGATGTGCACACAGTACCTGGACTGGAGTGCAGGGTGATGTGCAGACAGTACCTGGAGCTGGAGTGCAGGGTGATGTACACACAGTACCTGGAGCTGGAGTGCAGGGTATGGTGCAACACAGTTACCTGGAGTGGAGTGCAGGCTGATGTACACACAGTAACCTGGGCTGGAGTGCAGGGTGATGTGTAGACAGTACCTGGAGCTGGAGTGCAGGGGGATGTACACACAGTACCTGGAGCTGGAGTGCAGGGTGATGTACACACAGTACCTGGAGCTGGAGTGTAGGGTGATGTGTAAACAGTACCTGGACCTGGAGTTGCGGGGTGATGTGCACACAGTACCTGGACTTGGAGTGCACGGTGATGTGCACACAGTACCTGGAGCTGGAGTGCAGGGTGATGTGACACACAGTACCTGGAACTGGGGTGCAGGGTGATGTCACGACAGTACCTGGAGCTGGAGTGCAGGTGAGCAGACAGACCTGAGCTGGAGTGCAGGGTGATGTGCAGACAGTACCTGGAGCTGGAGTGCAGGGTGATGTACACACAGTACCTGGAGCTGGAGTGCAGGGTGATGTGTGACAGTACCTTGGAGCTGGGAAGTGCTAGGGTGATGTGTAGACAGTACCTGTAGCTGGAGTGCAGGGTGATGTGTACACAGTACCTGGAGCTGGAGTGCAGGGTGATGTGCACACAGTACCTGGACTGGAGTGCAGGGTGATGTGCAGACAGTACCTGGAGCTGGAGTGCAGGGTGATGACACACAGTACCTGGAGCTGGAGTGCAGGGTGATGTGCACAGTACCTGGAGCTGGAGTGCAGGGTGATGTACACACAGTACCTGGAGCTGGAGTGCAGGGTGATGTGCACACAGTACCTGGAGCTGGAATGCAGGGTGATGTACACACAGTAACTGGAGCTGGATCAGGATGATGAACAGTAACTGGTAGGAGGGTGTGACACACAGTGGACATGCTTATTTGCCGACGAGCGAGTGGAGCGGTGGCCGTCATGGGTTGATCAGGTGACTTGTGACACACAGTTAAACGGGGCGGTTGTGACCATCCCTGCCTGTGCAGGTGTGCACACAGTAGGGTGAGTGCAGGGAGGCCACAGAACCTGGAGTGGAGTGCAGGATGATGTACACAAGTACCTGCCTGGAGGGCGGATGGCACCAGTGCCTATGAGGTGATGTGCACACAGTACCTGGAGCTGGAGTGCAGGGTGATGTGCACACAGTACCTGGAGCTGGAGTGCAGGGTGATGTGCACACAGTACCTGGAGCTGGAGTGCAGGGTGATGTGCACACAGTACCTGAGCTGGAGTGCAGGGTGAGTTAGACACAGTAACTGGAGCTGGAGTGCAGGTGATGTGCACAGTACCAATGGACTGGAGTGCAGGGTGATTTGCACACAGTACCTGGAGCTGGAGTGCAGGTTGATGTGTAGACAGTATCCTGGAGCTGGAGTCAGGGTGAGTGTACACAGTACCTGGAGCTGGAGCGCAGGGTGATTGTCGCTATCTTGATCAGTGGAGACAGTACCTGGCCTGGAGTGCAGGGTGATGTGCACACAGTACCTGGAGCTGGAGTGCAGGTGATGTACACACAGTACCTGGAGCTGGAGTGCAGGGTGATGTGCACACAGTACCCTGAGCTGGAGTGCAGGGTGATGTGCACACAGTACCTGGAGCTGGAGTGCAGGGTGATGTGCACACAGTACCTGGAGCTGGAGTGCAGGGTGATGTGCACACAGTACCTGGAGCTGGAGTGCAGGGTGATGTGTAGACAGTACCTGGAGCTGGAGTGCAGGGTGATGTACACACAGTACCTGGGCTGGAGTGCAGGGTGATGTGTAGACAGTAACTGGAGCTGGAGTGCAGGGTGATGTGCACACAGTACCTGGAGCTGGAGTGCAGGGTGATGTGCACACAGTACCTGGCCTGGAGTGCAGGGTGATGTGCACACAGTACCGGAGCTGATAGGAGTACAGCTGAGGGTGGGGATGTACACACAGTAACTGGAGCTGGGGTGCAGGGTGATGTGTGGCACAGTAACTGGAGCTGGGAGTTCAGGGGTGATTGCTAGATCAGTACCTGGGCTGGAGTGCAGGGTGGATGTGCACACAGTATCCTGAGCTGGAGTGCAGGGTTGATGTGTCAGCACAGTACCTGGAGCGGAGTGCAGGGTGATGTCACACAGTACCTGGAGCTGGAGTGCATGGTGATGTGCACAATGCTGGCGGTAGTGTACCATTATGAGCTGGAGTGCAGGGTGATGTGACACACAGTACCTGGAGCTGAAGTGCAGGGTGTGTGTAGAAGTACCTGAGCTGGATGCGGGTGATGTACACACAGTACGTGGCCTGGAGTGCAGGGTGATGTACACAGTACCTGGAGCTGGAGTCAGGGTATGTGCACACAGTACCTGGAGCTGTAGTGAGGTGATGTGGAGACAGTACCTGGAGCTGGAGTGAGGGTGATGTGTAGACAGTATCTGAGCTGGAGTGCAGGGTGATGTGACAGGACCAGTGGAGTCGGGTTGTGCAGACCTGAACCTGGAGTGGCAGGGTAATGTGCACACAGTACCTGGACTGGATGTGCAGGTGATGTACACACAGTACCTGGACGCTGAGTGCAGGGTGATGTGAACAGTACCTGGAGCTGGAGTGCAGGGTGAGAGTCACGACAGTACCTGGAGCTGGAGTGCAGGTGATGGTGCACACAGTATGGAGCGGAGTGTAGGTGATGTGTAGACAGTACCTGGAGCTGGAGTGCAGGTTGATGTCACACAGTACCTGGAGAGGAGTGCAGGGTGATGTAACAAAGTACCTTGAGTGGAGTGCAGGGTGATGGAACACACAGTACCTGGAGTTCTTAGGAGTGCAGGGTGATGTGTAGACAGTATCTGGAGCTGGAGTGCAGTGTGTACACAATACGGCTGGGTGCAGTGATGGCATACAGTACCTGGAGCTGGAGTGCAGGGTGATGTACACACAGTACCTGGATTGGATGCGTGTTGCGGAGAACCTGAGGATGCAGGGTGATGTGCACACAGTACCAAGAGCTGGAGTGCAGGGTGATTTGTACACACAGTACCTGGCCTGGAGTGCAGGGTGATGTGCACACAGTACCTGGAGCTGGAGAGCAGGGGTGGTGTGCAGAGTCTTTGAGCTGAGCCCTGGGGAACAGGGCTGCAGGCACACTCGCAGAGGCTGGGAACTGGAAGGCAGGATTTCCCAGGCAGGAGCCCTGGCCCAGCCAGCTAAGCTGTCCTGCAGGGTCCCCAGTGCAGATGCTCGGGTGAGGCCGGGAGAGGTCAGAACAACTGGAGTGTTTCCTGGACAGTTTGTAGTACCTACTTATCTCCAGTGTGGACTGAGGAGGGAGGTTTGCCTGGCCTGTTGAGGTCACTTCACCTCAGGGATGATTCATTTGTTGTAGTTGCTAGTGTGAAGAAAATCTAGGATGGAAGTGGGTTAGTCTGTTTCCAGTTGCTGTTGTTATAGAGTAGCAGGGGCTGGCTAAGTTCTAGGCGGTAGAAGTTCATGTGGTCTCTGGTCTGGAGGCTGTGGAGTCTGGGGATGAGGGACCTGGTCTGGTGAGGGCGTCCCGACACAGTGGGTACACGCACCCCTTGGTGAGTCAGGTGGAAGGGGCCACACTGACGTCAGCGATGCCCACCCTGGAGATGGATGTGGTCTGTCCACTCGAGAGGGCTCTGCCTTTGCCCAGCTCTCATGAGCTCTACCTCACACTACTAGGGATGACGTTTTCTTTTCTGAAGATGCATTCAAACCATGACAGGTAGTTCAAGGCCAAACCCATGGGAAGATAGGGAACTTGATAGAGTCCCACAGTGTCAGTCACTAAACTAAAGCAGTCATGTATTAGAAGAGGGGGTGTCTATTGTAAAGAACAATTCTGAGCCAGATGTGGTGGCCCATGCACAGAGGCAGGCAGGTCCCTGGCAGGTCCCCAGGCAGGTTCAGTCGAGGCCAGCCTGATTTGCATAGTGAGTTCCAGGTTTGTTCCCAGAAAAATATGCTGGGCATGTGAAGGCGCTTGGCCTCAGACGTGCTGGCTACTCTCGTTGGCTCAGCTCCCCCTGACTTCCCACTTCTGGGTTCCTACAGACCCTGTTTGCACCCCTGTCCACCCCAGTGGGGCCTGGGCTCTTGCTGCTTGCCTGTCTTCACTCAGGCCAGGAACTTCCTGAAGCCAGGTCGATGGTTCTTCCCCTGCCCCGCCGGTTCAGGTGTTGTGGAGTGTGGCGCACAGTGCTGGGCCAGCTTGGTGCTCTCTGGAGCGCTGCTGACTTTGCTCCCTACTACCTAGGTGGGTAGCAGTCGGCCATTGCCCTAGGAGGTGGGGGACGTGTGGACACAGAGGCTCTTGGTCTTGTGCTGGCTTTTAGTGGACAGATGCTTGCAGTATATGTTAAAGATAGTAACATGGACTTTGATTTTCTGATACAGTAAGTAACCTTGGGTGAGATAAATCACCTGATGTCAAGGCTTAAGTACATTAGAGCTGCAGAGGAGGAAGTTTTGCTCAGCCCTCACCCCCGTCGTGGCCTGGAGTCCCCAGAGAGGCAAAGCCCACCTCGCACATCCATTCCTCACTCTTAAGGATGAATAAAAAGGAACTTCCTTAGGAGGACAGTACTCGTCACTTGCATGATTTTGCTCAGGTACTCGAGTTGGAACACCAGTCTGCTTTGGCCTGTGTTCGCAGTTTTCATGCAGCAACGTTGGATTAGGTTTCTCTGAGAGTTTTATTTGCAAGCTGGGAGGAGGGCAGTCTGACTGAGAATGATTCCGAGTTCAGGCCGTTCTGTGTGGGAATTTCAGTGTCTGCATCCCTGAGATGGAGTGAGCGCTGTTCCCTTGTCTCAGTCTGCCGTGTCCTCTGTCCCTTGTCTCAGTCTGCCATGTCCTCTGTCCCTTGTCTCAGTCTGCCGTGTCCTCTGTCCCTTGTCTCAGTCTGCCGTGTCCTCTGTTCCTTGTCTCAGTCTGGCGTGTCCTCTGTTCCCTTGTCTCAGTCTGCCGTGTCCTCTGTCCCTTGTCTCAGTCTGCCGTGTCCTCTGTCCCTTGTCTCAGTCTGCCGTGTCCTCTGTCCCTTGTCTCAGTCTGCCGTGTCCTGTGTTCCCTTGTCTCAGTCTGCCGTGTCCTGTGTTCCTTGTCTCAGTCTGCCGTGTCCTCTGTCCCTTGTCTCAGTCTGCCGTGTCCTGTGTTCCCTTGTCTCAGTCGGCCGTGTCCGCTGTTCCTTGTCTCAGTCTGCCGTGTCCTGTGTTCCTTGTCTCAGTCTGCCATGTCCTCTGTCCCTTGTCTCAGTCTGCCGTGTCCTCTGTTCCTTGTCTCAGTCTGCCATGTCCGCTGTTCCCTTGTCTCAGTCTGCCATGTCCTGTGTTCCTTGTCTCAGTCTGCCGTGTCCTCTGTCCCTTGTCTCAGTCTGCCGTGTCCTCTGTTCCTTGTCTCAGTCTGCCGTGTCCTCTGTTCCCTTGTCTCAGTCTGCCGTGTCCTGTGTTCCTTGTCTCAGTCTGCCGTGTCCTCTGTCCCTTGTCTCAGTCTGCCGTGTCCTCTGTTCCCTTGTCTCAGTCGGCCGTGTCCGCTGTTCCTTGTCTCAGTCTGCCGTGTCCTGTGTTCCTTGTCTCAGTCTGCCATGTCCTCTGTCCCTTGTCTCAGTCTGCCGTGTCCTCTGTTCCTTGTCTCAGTCTGCCGTGTCCGCTGTTCCCTTGTCTCAGTCTGCCGTGTCCTGTGTTCCTTGTCTCAGTCTGCCGTGTCCTCTGTCCCTTGTCTCAGTCTGCCGTGTCCTCTGTCCCTTGTCTCAGTCTGCCGTGTCCTCTGTTCCCTTGTCTCAGTCTGCCGTGTCCTCTGTCCCTTGTCTCAGTCTGCCGTGTCCTCTGTTCCTTGTCTCAGTCTGCCGTGTCCTCTGTTCCTTGTCTCAGTCTGCCGTGTCCTCTGTTCCCTTGTCTCAGTCTGCCGTGTCCTCTGTCCCTTGTCTCAGTCTGCCGTGTCCTCTGTTCCTTGTCTCAGTCTGCCGTGTCCTCTGTTCCCTTGTCTCAGTCTGCCGTGTCCTCTGTCCCTTGTCTCAGTCTGCCGTGTCCTCTGTTCCTTGTCTCAGTCTGCCGTGTCCTCTGTCCCTTGTCTCAGTCTGCCGTGTCCTCTGTTCCCTTGTCTCAGTCTGCCGTGTCCTCTGTTCCTTGTCTCAGTCTGCCGTGTCCTCTGTTCCTTGTCTCAGTCTGCCGTGTCCGCTGTTCCCTTGTCTCAGTCTGCCGTGTCCTCTGTTCCTTGTCTCAGTCTGCCGTGTCCTCTGTCCCTTGTCTCAGTCTGCCGTGTCCTGTGTTCCCTTGTCTCAGTCTGCCGTGTCCTCTGTTCCTTGTCTCAGTCTGCCGTGTCCTCTGTTCCTTGTCTCAGTCTGCCGTGTCCGCTGTTCCCTTGTCTCAGTCTGCCGTGTCCTCTGTTCCTTGTCTTAGTGGCCGTGCGCTCCACTCCTCAGCCTCTCAGTGCTGAAGAGGCAGTAACTGCACTCTTTCTGGGTGGTCCACCATCACACTGTTACTGTCAAGGAATTCCTTTTAGGTGGTAATTTTTAATTTTTAAAATTCTGAACAAACTGTTCCTTGTAGTTCAGCTTTGGGGAGGTGAGGCTGTTGGGGGATGGGTGCTGTTCCTCATTTCTCTCTGGCCTAGGGAGTGAGGCTGTCTTCTAGAAGGTTGGTGGAGGTTTTAGTTGTCAGCACTTGGAGTTCTGGGCACATGCATGATGGGAAGGTGGTCACTTCAAGTGGGGAGTGAGTCACAGGAGTAGGTCCGGCCAGAAGCTCTAGGTGGAAATGGAGAGGCTGTAGATGGCAGAGCTTCAGGCGAGCAGGATTCTGGGGAGAAGGAATGTTCTTCATATTCTTCATATTGTGATGCCCTTTCTGCGAGACCAGCCCCCAGAGCGTGTTCCTGTGGAGGCTTTGGACCCCATCGGGACTCCTAGTCCTCATGTAGGTCCTCATGGTAAATGTGTGTGTGTATGTGTGTGTGTGTGTGTGTGTGTGTGCATGTATGTGTGTCTGTGTGTCTGTGTGCCTGTGCATGTGTGTCTGTGTGTGTCTGTGTGCCTGTGCATGTGTGTGTGTGTCTGTGTGTGTGTGTGTCTGTGTGTGTGTGCCTGTGCATGTATATTGTGTAGGTGGCAGCCTTTGGAGCTGTCTACTTTGGTTTTTAAAAATTTTTTAAATTTATTCATTTATTTATGTGTATGAATGTACTGTCTGCATGTAGGTCTGTGCACCCGTGTTGTACAGTGCCACAGAGGTCAGAAGAGGAAGTCGGGTTCCCCTGGAACTGGAGTTAAAGATGGTTCTCAACCGCCATGTGGGTGCTGGGGATCGAACCCAGGTCCTCTGCAAGAGCAGTTGGAGCTCTTAACCGCTAGGCCATCTCTCCAGCCCCTACTTTGTTTTTGAGACAATCTCTTACTGGTCTGGGGCTCAGTGATTGGGCTAGGCTGGCCTCCTGTTTCTGTCTCTGGCTGCAGGTTACTAGTGTTCCCATGGTGCTGGGCCTGTGTATGTGGGCTGTGGGTATCAAACTCACCCTCACCTTGTGCCACAAGCACTTGACCAGCTGAGCGGCTCCCTGTAATGGGTCTTGGAAAATCAGTTGGTAAACAAAAGCCCACAATGTTTGAAGCTGTATTTATATGGAGAAATATATAAAAAACAACACTGAATGACATTCCATATACTTGAATGAATCATACGGGTTCATTCCATAAGGGAAATACGCTATACTATATTGTGGTTTTGGAAAACTTTACTGCTTAGGTTCAGTAAGTTGAATGGTGGTCTGTGAATTTCTGACAAAAAATATTGTAGGAAAAAAGGCATATAAAGTTTATTGATGATTTAAAAAAAATGTATAAGGTGTATGTTACACTAACACCCCCCCAAAGCACATTGGACTTAGGACTCATAAACTTATATTTTTCAAGACTTAAAGAAGTATCCTTTATGCATTATTTATTTTGTGTGTATACGAGTGCCTGATTACATGTATGCATACCATTGCACGCCTAGTGACATAGGAGGCTACCAGGGCATCAGATCTCTTGGGACTGGAGCTGTGCGTGGTTGTGAGCACTGCGGAGCCCAGGTCCTCTGCAAGAACAGCTGGTGCTTTTAACTGCTGAGTCATCTCTCCATCCCAGATTTTTTATTTTTTATTTATTTATTTTTTTAAATTTTATTTATTTCTGTATGTGTATGAGTGTACTGTCTGCATGTAGGTTTGTGCACCCGTGTCGTGCAATGCCGCGGAGGTCAGAAGAGGGCGTCGGATTCCCCTGGAACTGGAGTTCTCCTGGAATTGGAGTTTCAGACGGTTCGCCGCCGCCATGTGGGTGCTGGGGATCGAACCCGGGTCCTCTGTAAGAGCGGTCGGCGCTCTTAACCGCTAGGCCATCTCTCCAGCCCCGATTTTTTATTTTTTAAATGTGTTTGTGTGTACATGAGTGTGTGCGTGTGTGCCTGCACAAGCAGACATGAATGTACATGCCCTTGGAGGCCAGAAGTGCTATGTTATTTAGGAGCTGGAGTTACAGGTGGTCATGAGCTCCCTGACGTGGTGCTGGGAACCAAACTCTGGTCCTTTGCAAGAGCAGTGTGCAGTCTTAACTGCAGAGCCTTTTTTCTAGCCTATATATATACTATCTGAAAAAAGAGTAATATATTATTGTTTGGAGTGGTAGTGCACACCTTTAATCCTAGCACTTGGGAGGCAGAGGCAGGCGGATCTTTGTGAGTTCAAGGCCAACCTGGTCTACAGAGTGAGTTCCAGGATAGCTGGAGCTACAGGGAGACCCTGTCTCAAAAAGACCAAAAAAAAAAAAAGAACTAGACAAAGGAAAAGGGGGTTTTGTTTCAAGGATGGGAAGTTATAAGAAAATGACTCTGAAGTATATGGGTGAAATTAATGGTAGTTGAAGATTGTTTATGCACAAGAGCTCTATTTGGGGGTGCAGCTGTATAAGTGGAAATTTCCTTTACAAAAGAGAAATGTATACCTTGCTGTTGGTTAGGTATGGGGAAGACTGAGAGAGCCTCTCCTGCGCGAGTCACCAACTTCTGTCTGCTCAAAATAACCCTTAGCCCAAAGTGGCTTCTCGCCCCTGCAGCGCACTCCTGCCTTTTAGCTAACCACCCTTTTACTGGTCTTTTCTGAGCGGAGCTTTGGGTTTGTAATTACGGCCTTGTCCAGTGCTTCCCCTCCTCCTGTGCTGCATTTTCAGTGGAAACACAGCACACAACATATGTGGTGATGCCCAGTGAGAGGGGAGGGGTGGCATGTGCCTCCCGCAGGATTGGACGGGTAGCTAGCTTGACTTGCTGTCCTTTGGGAATCCCTGAGCTGGGAGTAAGATTAAGGCCCTGCAGATGTCAAGGCAATCAGTTATTTTATTAAACAGTAGCTGTGCGCTAAATGACTGTAGCTGTCTCTCTCTTAAAGTTTGGTAACTGTCCATTTGGTCCTCTTTCGTAAATGCCGTCTCTCTGAGAGAGGCCGCTTACTACCAGCTAGCTGGAGAGGGGTCGGCCAGTGCGCTGGATGTTTGCATACACTGTTTTCTTTCTTTTTTTTTAATTAGTTTTATCAGGTTGTGCCTGTCCAGAAAGGAGCTGGGTAGAGTGGGAACTGCACTAGAAGTTTCATGTACGTAGTGTGACCTCCCAGAAGCCCATGTTTAGCTCACTGTGGTGGGAAATGGTGAGATACTGCCTCTCCATTACCCCAGTTGCTGTTTCTAGAACTCAAGGTTACTTGGCTCATTTTACTAAGACTGCCAGAGAGGCATGCTCCTCCAGGACAGAGTAAACACTGGCACCCCAGGCCCAGGCCCTCCCCGCCCCACGTGCAGGAAGAGATGGATCTTCAAGCAAGCAGTACTCACTGCTGGGGATTTTTTTTTCCTTTTCTTTCCCTGCAGTGCTTTGCTGCCTGTCTGCTAAAGAGACTCCTGGAGTAGTTGTAGTAATGTCTGGGGAGGAAGAAGGGAAGGCCGACACCCCTGGAGACCTGGCCGCCCCTCCCCCTCCTAACCTGCCCTGTTAATGATTGCAGCTAATTATGTGTCTTTGGTCTTTTCACTGTTTGCAATTCAAATGCTACTTCAGGCCTGTGTTTGCTTTTGTTTGCTGCATCCTGGCTGCCATCTGAAGCACAACTTGATGATTGTGTGTTACCATCTTGGGTTAAGTGCTGTCTCATTGCTTTGCAGGCTGCCTGCTGTTTCCCGGGGAGATCATGAAACGAGGTCGCCTTCCCAGCAGCAGTGAGGATTCTGACGACAATGGCAGTAAGTCCTGCTTTGTTGTTCTTGGAGCCTACCAGGGTTTGGAGCAGGGGAAAACATGCTTTCTTAAATGTAATGCTTTAAGCAGCCGTGGGCCTTTGCATATCAGGCAGGTCAGGAAAGCCAGGCCTGGAGACACATCTGAGGCCGTGCTGCAGGGCTGTAACCAGATCTCTCCGGTAACGCGGACTGCCAGCAAGCATTTTGTAGGCTTCCTGTTTGTTATCCAGGCATAAAAAATGGAGTTCCAAGAGACAGTGGTGTGTCTGTTTTCATTAAACATCATTTATGGTATCGTGCAGTGCTCTTTATGAAGAGGGGACTTAATCAAAGCCAGGTAATTTTTAACTAGCTCGACCTGCTTGGGGCTCTCAGGACAGATGGAGGACTTTCCTAGTGCGATATGAAGTCCAAGTTCTTCATGGGCGGCTAGTGAGCCCCTGCACTCCCCTGGGCTTTAACAGGACGGTGTTAGTAACCGCCGCCTGCTTCTCAGCTGAGCACCAGAAGTAAGTTGGCTTCCGAGCAGTCAAAATAAATGTCACAAAGTGTCTGCCGAGCAGCTAACAGACTCCTTCGAGAAGCTCCCCCTTCAGACTGCGGAGAGAATTTCATACCTGTCAGTGCCTGCATTCTAGCCCCTAGCTTAGGTATGACACTACACACTGAACTCTGGAGGCCTCTAAAGAATGGTGAGATGGGAAGGACCCTGGGCCTGCTGTCAAGGAACTTTACTTCAGACATGTCGATAAGTTATCAAGGTATTTGTGGAGTGTGGTAATGTGCTGTACAGTGGTATGTAGGAGTTCAGAAAGGAGGGCTAGGAAGACCTGGGAAGGTGGGGGAATTGGGCGGGGCCTCGGGGATGAGCAAGAGATTCAAACCAGGTTGTGTTAAGTCCTGGTCTCCTAAGTGTTAAGTAGATTAAAAGCTTCATTGAGCAAGCAAGGCTTTGGTGCTATGGAGATGTGTAGACAGTTATGGAGAAGGTGGGAGACCCAGGAACCTGAAACAGGCAGGGCGAGTTTGGGCTCTTTGAACTGTGGCTGTGACTTTGGGAAGACATGGAGTCGTGGGAGTTGAATTGGCAGTGATAGGAGGAGTGTTGGGCTTGGGTTAGAACAGAGGGGGGCTGTGGCTAGATCTGAGAGTGAAATGGGAGGCAGGAAGTAAGTCTTTGGAGGGCAGGTTTTCTCTTCCTTCCCAGGGAGGTGCCGTAGGCAGGTAAAGTCACCTGTTGTCTGAGCTGGTGGATGCCACTATCTGGGCTTGCACTCAACTTGAGTGTCACGGTTCCTGTTTTACTAAGGCAAAAGTAGACTTTAGTATTTTTTTCTTTGCCCTTCTGTGACACCTATCAGTCTCCTGAGTTAGCAGGTGCTCAGTAAGCGGCCCCTGTTTGCTTGACACACAGTTTTGTCCTGCAGCAAGCTTTTAAAAAGTTCTGCTTTTAAGGTTCAGAAAGCTCCTACCAAAAGTATGTCCAGAGCCTGCAAAAGTGGCTCAATGAGTAAAGGTGTTTGGCACTAAGCCTGACAACCTGAGTTCCATCCCTGGCACTGTCTGTCCACCCCCTCCCCATCCCCCCAAGATGTCCCCCCCACATGCATACACATACATACGTAATAAAAACATGTTCATCCAAAGTGACCTTTCCTTTGGCCCCTTTTCTACCTCATGGCTTCTTGCCTGTCCAGCTGGAAGGTGAAGCTCTAGTGGCACCAGGCTGAGTTCTGTCTCAGCACTTAGCGGACCTGGGGTGCCAGTGGCGGTTGTGGGGCTAGGAATGACAGTTGCTTAGAAGGTCAGCTGAACGATTGTCATATGGTTAATTCAGTATGAAACACATGATGATGCTTTATGATTATGCCTGAGCAGGCTCAGTGATATGGTAGTCATGGTGAATAGCGGTAGCAGTAAGCAAGTAGCTCTTCCTGAAATGCCAGGCCTTATAGCATTATCTGTGTATTTGGGGTCAGATCCCTCATCCATCCCTAAGGCAGTTGGTTCATGCATAGGCCTCTGCCACCAAACTGCTAATTCCTTTGGAGCCCAGCCCCTTGTATGTATATTGCATGGCTTCTTGGGGTGTGTGCCTTCTGTGCTTGCAGTAGGTCCACTTCTGGTAGCTTTCTATGTCCTGCGGTCCTCAGTGGAACTGGCATTTGGAGAGTTTTGCTTATAACAAGGGCGGGGTATGCAGTGACCACCTCCCAGCCTCTCCCCCTGCAGGCCTGACAGGATTTTGGCAGCAGTTTTCAGCCCACAGAGCATGTCCAAGAGGAGGAGACACAGCTGCAGATGTCCGCATGGGGCCAGAACACAGCTCGGGGTGACAGGGCTCTGCTGGCCTCCCAGCTGGGGGCCGTTGGTTTGTTTCTGGCCCAGCCCAGGGGAATACCAGCATGCCATTGCAGTGCGGGTGCGTGGGCTTCTCTGTGCCGGGGTAGAGGTGCCCACATCTGACAGTAGTCATGGCTGTCTGGAGGTCTATCCCTGCTGCTGGGGTGTCTGTAGGCACTTACTTGTCTGTGGTTACTGAGCACTTGGGACTGGGTGGCCAGCCAGAGTCTGAGGTGGTTGTGCCTGGGTGTGTCCCGGGGATTCAAGCCCTTAATCTCCTGCTTCCCATCCAGGGTCCTTGTCCCTTAGGAATTTGGCAGAGGTGGGATTGGAGGTCTACCAACTAGTTTCATCATTTCCAAAAGATTCATTTCATCCGTAGAGGCTAATTGAAACATAAGCAATCCCTCCTTGGGGAATATTATTGGTTCTCTGAGGCTAATTATAGATCCTCTATATCATTACATATTTTTTCTATAAAATTAAGAAAAAATTAAATAACATTTAATAAATATTGTCAAACCCTCTCCCCCCAGGTCATTTCTGGGCTGTTGTTTTGAGTGTGCATGATGCCATGTTTGAGGAGGTGGGAGTGAGTTGGACCGTAGTGATCTCTGTGGAGATGTAACTTCTGTGCTGAGTTGGGCTGGAGGAGCTGTGGCAGGTGCAGGGTTGTTGCCTAAATATGTGACAGCTATGTCTGATACTTAAAAAAAATGTATATTTGCTTGCATGTAAGTACCATGTGCATGCAGTAAACCTTTGGAGGCCAGAAGAGGATGTTGGATCCCCTGGACTAGAGTTAGGGACAATTAGGTGTCATGGGTGCTGGGAACCAAACCCAGGTCCTTTGCAAGAGCAACAGGTTCTAATAGCTGAGCCATCTCTCCTGCTCGTTTAATGATTTATTTTCATTATTTTAAAATGATGTTCATGTGTGTCCTTGTGGGTATGAGCAGGTGCCCTCAGTCCTGAAGGGCATTGGATCCAGCTTGGAGCTGGACAGGCAGTTGTGAGCCACTTGATACGGGTGCTGGGAACTGAATTCAGGTTTTCTGCATAACCACTCTTAACCTGCTCTTTTTTTTTTTTTAATTTATTTTTGTATGTGTATGAATGTACTGTCTGCATGTAGGTTTGTTCACCCGTGTCGTGCAATGGCGCTGTTCTGGTTTGTCTTCCATTGCTGTGACAAAACACTCTGACCGACACCAACTTGCGGAGGAAAGGGTTTATTCAGCTCACATCTCCTGGGTCACATCATTCAGGGAACCCAAGGCAGGAACTCAGAGCAGGAGCCTGGAGGCAGGAGCTGAAGCACAGGCCATGGAGGAATGTTGTTCACTGGCTTGCTCCCCTGGCTCACGCCCAGCCCGCCCTCCTATACAGTACACAACAACCTGGCCAGGTTGGCAGCACTCCTGTGGGCCGGGCCCTTCCACACTGCTCAACCATCAAGACAGTACTCCACAGATGTGGCCACAGGCCAATCCAATGGAGCCAATTCCCTAATTGAGGCTCCCTCAACCCAGGTGTGTCAAACTGACACCAAAGCTATCCAGCACAGCTGCGGAGGTCAGAAGAGGGTGTCGGATTCCCCTGGAACTGGAGTTCTCCTGGAATTGGAGTTACAGACGGTTCTTAGCTGCCATGAGGGTGCTGGGGATTGAACCTGGGTCCTCTGCAAGAGCAGTCGGTGCTCTTAACCTGCTCTTAACTACTGAGCCAACTCTCTAGCGCACCCCCCCCCGAAGTAATTTTAAGAACCAGTCACCACTTTAAGTTGCTTATGAGAATTTACTTTTTCCTTTTCTTGATCAGGGCCATTTGCTGGGTCTGTCCACTGATGGCTGTGACACCTGTCATGGGCCCTCAGTATTGCTGGAGCAGTGTGCTACATGTTAAGCTATTTAACTCTTTTTGTGTCAACATGTCTCAGCCTTGGAGCGTCACCATTGGTAATAGAGACATTCTTTCAGAGTTTGTGTTTTATAGTGGTGTGAACACAGTTTCCATTTATTCTGGATTCAGAACCTTTCTTGAACGGCATAACTTTTATCTAATTTTTTTTTTTTTTTCTTTTTGGTGGTGGTGGGGAAGAAAATGGAACAAATTGCTTATGATACTCATTTTGAGAGAGGGTCTCATATTGCCCAGGCTGGCCTCAAAACTTTTCATGTAGGTGAGGATGGATGTCTTTGAACTGATGTTCCTGGTTGCACCTCATAAGTGCTGTGGTTTTTAGGTAGAATCTACCAGGCTTGGCTAATCGTAATATTCGTGTATATAGTTTGGAACAAAGTGTAACAGCCACTCAGCATAATCTTTATCCAGTTTTTGAACAAGTACCTACCTGGTCTCTTGTCACTGGAAAAGATAATCTTTGAACTCGTTTCCTTTCTGGTTTGACACCTACACCCCCTCCCCTTTCCAAAAACTGTTTTATGCCGTAAAATTTTTAATTGATGAAAATGAATATTTTTATTCTTACGAGGTTTTTAAAAACCAGGCTGGTCTGAGGCTCAGGAGTCCCGTGTTGCTGGGGTTACTGATGGGCACCACCCACCAGGCTACACGGTGCTTTGGTTTTGGTGATACGTGGATCCCCTATTGGACAGAGTGGCATAGGGAGGAGGACCACTGTACTAATAGCCAGGTAGTGCCTTGAGTCCTTCTGACTTCCAGAGTGAGTTGTGGGTGGAGGTACAGTCCTCAGAGACAGCAGTGGTCCCCACCCATCTACTGCTGAATGCCATTTCCTGGAGCTCGAAAGCATCTCTGTATTAGGATGTGATTATGCTTCTGTGCCGGTCGTCTTCAGTTCTTGGCTTCTTGCGATGGTTTTCCTTAGACCAAGACTCACTGTCATTCTCGAACATCACTTGAAATAAAAAATTTGCCGACTTTTCAGATAACTTAGAATTTGCTGTGTTCGTGTTGGACTGAGCTGGATTCTGTTGTAAATTCTGTGCCTGTATCTGCTTTATGCCAGTGAAATAGTGTCTGTTTTGGCGAATAGGAAAATCAGGAGGCAGGGGCTTCCTGTATCCAGTGTCTGCTGCCTACTAGGGAAGCCAAACAGCTCCCTCAGGCTCTGTCTGTTCCACAAGCTCACCTGGGTCAGTAGCCAAGTCTAGGCTTTATATAAACCACCAGTGAAGGTAAAACAGAATTTTCCTTTCTGGTGAATGGGTAGCGAGTGTCTCAATGACAGTAGCTTTCTCCAAGCTTTGTAAAGAATAATTAATGTACACCAGTAAGGTGTACACACTTACCTGTACACTTGGAAGGGTTTAGCCATGTTTACATGTATCGTATCATTAAAAATAACCTGTCCTGTCCGCCCTCCTGCATGCAGCTGCTCAGCTGCCGTCTCTGGAGATTAGTGTGCATTTTCCTTCGCAGAAATAGAATGGTGCACTGTGCACTCTTGGGGTCTGGCTTCTTTCACTCAATGTAATTATTTAGTATTTATCCATGTTCCATGAAGCAGTGGTCTGTTAAGAAGGTATTCCTTTTTATTGCTGGCTAGTATTCCATTGAATGGATGTGTCATAATTTGTTTATCCGTATACAGTTTGGCAGTAGCTTTTTAGGTGGTTTCTGTTTTTTTTAGTTGTAAATGAGCTACAGAGAACATTGCTTATGCCAATGGTAATTTAAATTTAAATAGCTTCCCAGTCTTTCCCTTTGGCAAAGTGAGTTTAATAAGATTAACTTTGATTTTTTTTTTTTTTCCTTTTGTGTTTTGCTGACATCAGGGTAAAACATGAGGAACCAACTATTTTGGGGGAGGGATAGAAAGTACTTTTTTGTTTTGATTTGAGACAGGTTCTCCCTGTAGCCTTGGCTGGTCTGGAACTTCTGTAGATCAGGCTAGCCTCAGTTTCAAAGAGATCTGCCTGCCTCTGCCTCCTGAGTACTGGGATAGATGTGTGAGCCACTATGTCCTGCCTGTAATGATCCTTTTATTATTTTTATTTAATTTTTTGGTCTTTTTGAGACAAGGTCTCCCTTTAGTCCCAGCTGGCCTAGAGCTTGCTATGTAGACCAGGGTGGCCTTGAACTCAGAGATCTGCCTGCCTCTGCCTCCCAAGTGCAGGGATTAAAAGGTGTGTGCTGTAATGATCTTTTTTTTTTTAAATTTTATTATGTGTATGAACGTTTTGCTGTATGTGCGTAAGTACACCCATGTTGTGCGATGTCTGTACAGGTCAGAAGAAGGTGTTGGATTGTCCTGGAAATGGAGTTACAGACTGTTGTTAGCTGCCATGTGGGTGCTGGGAATCGAACCCGGGTCCTCTGCAAGAGCAGCTGGTGCCCTTAACTGCTGAGCCATCTCTCCAGCCCCATAGAATGATCCTTTTTAAAGTTCTTTGTTTTATTCCCAGTGTATTACTCTTTGCAGAGTATTCCAAGGGTTAGGCTAGGACACAGCTCAGTGGCCCAGCCCTTGCGCAGCAGGTGCGGCCTTGGCTTCCATCCTTGGCTTCTGTTCTGAAAGCAGCAGGAAAGGGGGTCATTTCTTTCTGCCATCCCGGACCTGCTGGGATCCCATCTTGATTTGTGCTCTTTTTCTCCTGTTTCAGCCCATGGACTGTTAGAGCGCAACTTCTTTTTTTTTTTTTAATTTTATTTATTTTTGTATGTATGAATGTACTGCTCTGCATGTAGGTTTGTGCACCTGTGTTTTGCAATACCGTGGAGGTCAGAAAAGGGTGTCAGATTCCCCTGGAACTGGAGCCAAAGACGGTTCTCAGCCTCCATGTGGGTGCTGGGGATCGAACCCAGGTCCTCTGCAAGAGCGGTCAGCTCTCTTAACCGCTAGGCCATCTCTCCAGCCCCCAGCACAACTTCTTAAACTGAGTTTTGATCCCACACGTAACTGAATGTGGAGGTCATGAGCATTTGGCGTGGTATTAGGTTTCTGAATGCAATAATCAAAAACTTAAAAAAACTGATCAAGAGTGGAAATGTAGCTGTTCTGCGCTCTGCCATTTCACATATTAGCCAAGATTTAATTTTTTAAATATTTTATTATCTTTATTTAATGTGTATGTGTGTATTTCTGCACATAAATGTACCTGTGTCATACAGCGCCCTCGGGGACAGAAGAGGATGTTGGATTCCCTGAAACTGGAGTTACAGACACTTGTTAGCTGCCATGTGGGTGCTGGGATTTGAACCTGGGTTTTCTGCAAGATCCACCAGTGTTCTTAACTGCTGAGCCATCTCTCCAGCCCTAGATTTAATTCTTTATATAAAAATATACACCAGCTACACCTCACCTGCCTGGAAATACTGTGCAGCAGAGGCAGCCATATGCCTGCATATCCCAAATCTAATTGGCTATTAGCTCTCTCCTTGGAGGAATAACCGACAGCTGATGCCACAAGCTTACATCCTCTACAGGTTAGGAGATGTTATAAGCCACAGTAAGACCCTGTCATATTTAACAGGAAAAAAAATGAAATTCATGGATTAACATACCATCCAAACATATGTGTCTATACCAAAGTAACCTACCATAACTATTAGTGCTGTTTAAATACCTGCATATCTAATTGCTTGTGCTTCATTAGTAGGATCGAAAGGTTATTCCTGGACAAACTGTCAGCCCATGAAAGGAAACAGCCAGAATTGACCAGAGTCCAAGACAACAGCTCCAGAGAAAGTAGACTGTTTTGCTTCTCATCCACCTGTGCCCCTTTTCTAAGCCTAGGGAACAATCTGCGGAAGAGGGGGC
>VZQC01003682.1:613302-672200 GCA_009823505.1 Rhizomys pruinosus | reverse complement strand
GCTTACCTGTGTGGACACGTGGAGGTCGATGGCAGGGTGTCTTCTTTACTCTCCACGCCATTTTTTTTTTCTTTTTTTTTTTTTTTTTGGAGACAGGGTCTCTGTAGCCTCAGCTGCCTGGAACTTGCTATGTAGACTTGGCTGGCCTTGACTTCATGAAGGTCCCCTGCTTCTGCTTCCTGAGTGGTGCTGACGTTAGAAGTATGCATTGCTCCGTGCAGCTCCGCCTCACCTTTTGAGACTTATTAGACCCAGAGCTCACAGTTGAGCTAGTCTGGCTGGGTGGTGAGCCCCTGGGAGCTGTGTCTCTGCCCTTCCAGCTAGGGTTATAGGCACGCATTGGCACACCCCCACTTTTTTCTTTTTTTTGGTCTTTTCGAGACGGTCTCCCTGTAGCCCCAGCTGTCCTGGAACACACTCTGTAGATCAGGCTGGCCTTGAACTCACAAAGATCCGCCTGCCTCTGCCTCCCAAGTGCTAGGATTAAAGGCGTGCACCACCATGCCCAGTAACACCCCTACTTTTTTACATGGGTTCCAGGGATCCAAACTCAGATCTGGATGCTCGCTCAACAAACACTTTACCCAGTGAACATGTCCCTCTGATAGTTTCTAATGGATGCTATTTGGATATTTTTTTCCTTAGGCCTGTCAACAACATGGTCCCAGAATTCTCGATCCCAGCACAGGAGGAGTTCCTGCTCCAGGCATGAAGATCGAAAGCCTTCAGAGGTACTTCCCGAATGCTTGCCTTTCCATGCACGTTGATCGCGTGTGTGCATGAAATCTTGCTTCCCACATACCTGCCTCATTCTGTGTAGGCCTGGGCAAGTTACTTGACCTCTGTGCCTCACTTTGCACACCTGTACGTTGGGGACAAGCCAGTGTGCACCTCATTGGATTCTCTGGAGGAATAAGTGGGATAATACGTATAGGCACATACATTCAAAGCTCGTGATCATTCTTGGCACATACATAGTGTGCAGTGAATGTTAGCTATTATTATTAAATGTATTCTTTTTTCCTTTCCTGTTCCATCTTCGTTGGCTCCCAACAACTTTCCCTCTGGCCAGGAGATGAGCATGTTCAGCTGCTGCCAAGTCATGGCCAGCCTCAAGTTAGTTTTAGTCATGAATTTGTGGCTTATTTGGCAACAACCCCATATAATTCTGGGAGTTTTGTTTTGGGGATTGTGCTTAAGGCTTCCCTCTCTTTCCCAGTTTGTTTCACGTTTTATGTTTCCTGTTGCCCTGCATCTTATTGTTCGTCTCTCTATCTGAAATTGCTTTTAGGAGCATCTTTCTGCTGGCCACGGTTCTTTAGGGCCCTCGTTGTCCTGAGATTAGCTTTCGCTGTAACCTTGGCTGGACTCTGAGGGTTCAAATCCAGGCATGTCAGCCTTTCAGAGTTTTCCAGGGAAAAGCTATGGGAAGCTGGCTGAGCTCTGGCTTTGCACGCCTCTGGGCGGTATGACCTCAGCCAGGCTGCGCGTGAGGGCTGCACCATGGCAGGTGCTTCTCAGAGGCCCTGCGCAGGCTGTAGCAGGATATGCAGGAGGCTTTCCCATGTGTGCAGGAGTGCCTTGTTGGAATGGTAGCCCCTCTCCCCACTAGGGAAGTAGCAGAGGCCTGTTCAGAAGCACTCCATGGTGGCCATATGATGGGCTGCGGCCTCCATTCTCTGGATCGCTACAGCTCCTGTGTCCACAGTGCTTGCTCCTTTCTTAGGCCACAGCTCCCGTGTCCACAGTGCTTCCTTTCTTAGGCCACAGCTCCTGTGTCCACAGGCCACAGCTCCCGTGTCCACAGTGCTTGCTCCTTTCTTAGGCCACAGCTCCTGTGTCCACAGTGCTTCCTTTCTTAGCCACAGCTCCTGTGTCCACAGGCCACAGCTCCCGTGTCCACAGTGCTTCCTTTCTTAGGCCACAGCTCCTGTGACCACAGTGCTTGCTCCTTTCTTAGGCCCCTGGAGCGTCTCTGCAGCCATATTTAATTCTCTTAGTAATTTCTGGATGGCCTCTAACTCCCGAGGTGGCTTCTGATGTTTTTACTGTACTGCTATTACTTCAGCACAGGAACGCGGTTGGGGTCCCCAAGCAGCAGGGACACTATCCTTGCTCCTGGTCTGTGCACATTGCGAGTTCAGACTTCCTCCTATGTGAAGTACATATGTTGCCACAGCTCAGAGCTTGGCCCACCCCAGGGTGTGTGTCTGAGCTCCTGCAGAGCCTCCGCTGTGTAGGAATGGTCGGCCGCCTTTTCTCAGCACCTTGCTTCTATCTCATTTCCTCTTTGGTGAATTCCTTTGTCTTTTTTCCTTGTTCAACTGGGTTAGAATCTGTTTTATTTGATTTGCTTTGTGAGAGTTTAAGACTAATGGTTTCGATTTTCAAGGCCTTTTCTTTGGGTTGGGGTGGCACTGGGCTGATGACTAGGTTCAGTGGCTTTGTGTCTGTCTGATGGGACCTGAAGTTAGGATTGATATCCTGGGGGAAAGCCAGTGTTGGAAATGACAGCCACAGAGGTGGCCTTTTCATCTAGACCTGGCTTGCTTTCTCATGGCAAGGTTCATTAAAGATTTCAGCAGCCTGAAAAGCCAGCAGGCTTACAATGTGAACCATGCTAAGTGGTAGGAGAAAGAGCTCCCTGTCCTGAACGGGGCGTGCAGCCTTGTAAGCAAGCGTGCACACAGGCCAGCTCACTGATGCAGCTCACACCCTGCCAGGGACAAGCAGCGCTAGCTCAGGACAAGGTCAGGGCCTCTGTATACACTCTTACATGTGAGTGGGCTGAGGACAGGGCTGGAGAGGGAAATAGCTGTAGTCTTGGCTGGCAGACAGGGGGACTGCTAGTGGACAGTCCTTGTTGGTACGAATGACGGGCTCAGGAGCCCACAGAGCAACAGGGTTGGGTGGCTCTTCCTCATTGGTAGAGGGGCAGTGGAATTGGTTCCGTGCTCCACCTGCAGAATGAGGTCAGGCTTCTGTCTCTCTCAACAAATAGTGGTTCTTGGGTAGAAGTTATGCCATCCTCTGAATTAGTACCACAGTGGCCTCTGACGTCAGCAAACCTGGACCTTGCTCTCACCAGACACCTTGCTTCCCAAACCCTGGTGCTTCAGGAGGTGAGGCTGGCAGGCAGGAGTTGGTACAGGGGATGAAGACCTTCCTGGTGGTTCCAGTCTTTGTCTTGAGGTTGAGTGTTAATAAAGTTTTGTTCCTAAATACTGAGCTAAAGAGTGAGCTGTTGCCCTTGAGGGATTTCTAAGAGCCTGAGATTTCAGCAACTCTGGGTGAACTGAGTTCTCGAAGGTTTGGAAAGGAGGACGGTCGATGTTGCTGTGGTCACTGCTGCCGCTCCCCGTGTTGCTGTTGATGGGGGTGCCGCAGAGCGGGATTCTGCCAGCGGCTGCCACCCCCGGCCTGGGTAAGGGGACAGGAATGTCAGGTGAAGGGTTTCCGTAAGGGGTCAGATGGTGTGGACACGGGGACCTTGTTGCGGCACCTTCATGATCCCCCCCCCCGCCCCAGGTGTTTAGGACTGACCTGATCACTGCCATGAAGCTGCATGACTCCTGTCAGCTGAACCCGGACGACTACTACGTGCTGGCGGATCCCTGGAGACAGGAATGGGAGCGAGGTGTCCAGGTGCCCGTGAGCCCAGGGACCATCCCACAGCCTGTGGCCAGGTAGGGACGCCCGGGGAGGAGACCCTGCTTCTCCTTTACTACATGATGACTTTCTTCCCTGCCAGCTGGGAGCCTGAGAGGAGACAGTTTTTGAATTAGCAGGACAATAATGGGAGGCCTCACTGGAAGTAGGACGTGGTGGGAACCGTTCAAGCACAGAGGGCAGCAAGTTGGAGGACAGTGTGCCTCTGAGCTTGCACACCTCTGCTGGGATAGGGACACGGATGGCCTCTGAGCTTGGCACACCTCGGCTGGGATAGGGACACGGCTGGCCTCTGAGCTTGCACACCTCGGCTGGCATAGGGACACGGCTGGCCTCTGAGCTTGCACACCTCGGCTGGGATAGGGACGTGGCTGGCTGGGGGAGTCTGGTGTTCATGCTTTCTTCCTCTTGTTGCCTTCCATGTGACTGTGGAGATGGCTTTGTGGAAGCCGTGTTTAGGCTTTGTGCTTCTCAGGTCTGTGGTGGCTGATTCCTCTTTGGGGGCAGTAGGAGTGAGGTGGCCACTAAGCTGGGGTTTTAGGGGAAGGATTTATTTGAGTAGCTCTCCTGTGGCCAGATGGTTTCCAGATTCTGATACTTCTCTGGGTAGATTGGTACACCACTCACCTCACCAGCATGTCCTCTGTCTCCAACTCAGGCTGTGGCAAGTGGGTACACTTTATCACTGGGCAGTTCCTTTTGGCCTTCTGTGTCTACAGAGAGGATGGGGTCCCTGATGAACTCTGGTGGCACCTGGCTCTGCTGCCATGGTGTCTGTTGGCTCCCTGCTTTGTGAAATGGCCAAACACCCACTGAATCTACCTCTGGGGCCTCACTCTGCAGCCCCAGGCGCTGGATTGGTTTGATCGCTGTCCTTTTGAGATCTCTGAGGAGTGTGCAGTGGTAAGCGAATGGCAGGCGTAGGCCTGTTGAGTTGGAGTGCCTCCCCTGGCTTGGGCACCCTGCTTGAGCTGCACTAGCAGGCAGAGGCCAGGAAACCTGTGCTGTGTGGTTCTGTAGCGTGCCGAGTCCAGGATAAAAGCACTGAGCCTTGGCAGTGCTAGAGTTTTTCATTTGACGCCTGTTGTTAAGTAGGAGGAATAGTGCCTTCAGCTGGCCTGGTGAGTTCATCCTGTCGGTCTCAGCATGCTGAGCATCTGTACTCTGGGGTTCATCCTGTCGGTCTCAGCATGCTGAGCATCTGTACTCTGGGGTTCATCCTGTCCGTTTCAGCATGCTGAGCATCTGTACTCTGGGTGTCCTGCTGATGTGGATGCACACATACTGTTGTACGCAGATGTGGCGGGGCTCTGACGTCTGACGAATTGAGTGCCCTTGGCTTCTAGCCGGAACAAGTTTGCTTCTCACATGTGCTAGCCCTTAGTTTGACTAGGATGAGGGGGGAAATTATTTTCGCAGATGTTAATAGGTCGTACGAGTGGTAGGAGAGGACGAGGAAATTGTTCTGGGATCTTATGCTCTGGAGAGTGGATGAGATCTTGCTCTTAGAATTCTTAGTGCTTGGTGTGGTGGCGCGTACCTGTAACCCCAGCTCTTGGGAGGCAGAGGCAGGTGAGGTCAAGGCCAGCCTGGTCTACATAGCAAGTTCCAGGCCATCTGGGACTAAAGGGAGATCCTGTCTCAAAAAAAATGAGGAATGCCAAGAGCTGAGTTTTTCTCTCAAGTCGCTTTGGAAGGTGGCAGCTGGGAGGGCCCGTGTGGCCTGCGCACAGCTTGAGCACCCAGCTCCCAGCTCCAGTGGCCCCTGGCCTCCCTTTCTGAGAGCCCTTCTTAACAAGCCGCCGCACTCTGATGACCTCTAGAAGTGAGTAGGCTCGTTAATAGCAAGGGATTTAAAAACGAACTTTCGAAAATCTATTTATATATTTGTTTTTTATTTTAATGTGTATGAGTGTATTAGCTGCATGTGTGTTAAGTCATGCAATGCCTGAGGAGGTCAGAAGAGGGTATTGGATCCCCTGGAACTGGAGTTAGAGATGGTTGTTAGCCTCCATGTGGATGCTGGGTCCTCTGCAAGAGCAGTCAGTGCTCTTGACCGCTGAGCCATCTCTCCAGCCCCTAGTTTTTTGAGGTTGGAACCATAAGTAGTGGTGGGATACAGTGGTGTTCTGGGAAAGAAACTGGTTTTGAAGACTGAACATTTGTTTCCATTTTGAGATCTTGAATAATTCCTATCTAGAGGGTGTTACCGACATTCGGGTTGTAGCCTATTGGTGGTCACGGGCATGGGGATGGTTTGAGCTCGAGGATTGAAAGAGAAAACCAGGGCCTCTGACCCCTCCCTCAGACACGGCAGAGGTGTGATCTGTCTGCCTCTTTCTTGTTAACCAGGGTTGTGTCTGAAGAGAAATCCCTCGTGTTCATGAAGCCCAAGAAGTACATCGTGTCCTCAGGTTCTGAGCCCACGGAGTTGGGCTATGTTGACATCCGGACTCTGGCGGACAGCGTGTGTCGATATGACCTCAATGACATGGATGCAGCATGGCTGGAACTGACCAATGAAGAATTTAAGGAGATGGGTGAGACTATGTATTCATCATTTCATTAACTCATAGTGAAGACAGAGCTCTTTTAGGCTTCTAGGCGAGTCATGTAAGCTCCCTTCAGAGTGAAGCCTGTTCAGTCACAGCTTGGGTCATCTCAGTATCCTGGCTCTTTGGAGACAAAATTGGCTGTGGCATGGGTGAAAAGATGCATGATGGTTCCCGGTGCAGAGTTGTAGAGTTGTTTGGCTGAGGGCCCTGGATTCCTGTCCTTGCTCTGCTCTGAGCACTTACTTACCTTATGGAGCTGACGAGGGGTGGTTCCCGGTGCAGAGTTGTAGAGTTGTAGAGTTGTCTGAGGCCCCTGGATTCCTGTCCTTGCTCTGCTCTGAGCACTTACTTACCTTATGGAGCTGACGAGGGGTGGTTCCCGGCGCAGAGTCGTAGAGTTGTTTGGCTGAGGCCCCTGGATTCCTGTCCTTGCTCTGCTCTGACCACTTACTTACCTTAAGGAGCTGAATCCCAGGGAAATGAGAGATGGAGAATCTGGCCCAGTATCCTTCTCTGGTGCTTTTCTGTTGGAATGTCGCTTGGGTTCCGGGTTCCTCCCCCACCCCCGGCCTGCTCTTGCCCACAGTGACCCTGTACGTCCTCTTGGCTGTTTATCTCTTTCCTGGTTTTCTTTTACCTTCGTGGAGAGCCCAGCCCATGGTGATCTCTCTCCTGGCCGGACCTTGAATATCTCAGTTGACCTGCATTTGTGGTGTGGAAGCTGAGGTGGCACATAGGTTTCCTTGCATGGCGGCCCTTCTTTGTCAGGGCTGTTGCCTTGCCTTGAAGGTTGGAATCTTGACCAGGGCAGTCTTTTTGGACCTAGTGTGAAGGACTCCACGTGTGTTGTGGGTGTAGGGCGGGGAAGTGGCAGCGTGGGCTCTTTGCAGAGAAGCACATACCAAAGAGTCTCCTGTGTTGGGCATGATGGGCTTGGAAGAGTGGAAGGGCAAGGTCTTGCGTTTCCAGTGGAGCCTGCCTCACCTGGCTTTTGGGAGAACTTGGCCTGCTTTTTACCTCATCAGCCAGTTGAATGGGAATGACCATGGCTGTGCTGGGGATGTCAATATTTTCTATTTTTTAGCTACTTGGATGTATTCTCAAAGTAAATGACCTTACTCTTAGTCCTTGATACCAGTATTAGTGGTCAGAACATTGGGAGGCTAGGAGGTTATTTTATAGAAGCCTTTTAGAAGCTTTTGGGAATCTACTGTCACCGAATACTGTATTATACCTTTGTAGACGATTAAGTTCTGTCAGTGTAAAATGCTTGGGCAGTCCTAGGTGGGTCTCAGTGCTGTGTTAAGGACTCAGCCCGAAGACTTCTGCATTGACTAATGGTTCAAGTAATAATAACTTGGCTAGTGCTTTTGAAGACAAGTTAATATTTTGGCTAAGTAATTTATGCAGTTCGACATAAGTTGAACAAGTTTTAAAAGATATTTGTTCCAACTGCTGATGACCCTCTGAATGGTAAAGGGAGTCAGTTGTGTTTCCACAGCTACTTAGCAGAGGGAACTTGGATGAAAAGTGAGCTGTGAAATCAGTTCATAATTTAAGTTGGTGGCTTCTCGAATGTGCGTGATGGCTATAACTCTAAACTCTTAGGTTTTCCATATTTAGGTGTGTGCTTGTCGGTGTAAAGGTGTATGTGCGCGTGCCTGTGTGGAGGTGTATGTGCGCGTGCCTGTGTGGAGGTGCATGTGCGCGTGTCTGTGTGGAGGTGCATGTGCGTGTCTCTGGAGGTGCATGTGCATGTCTCTGGAGGTGCATGTGTGTGTCTGTGTGGAAGTGCGTGTGTGTGCCTGTGTGGAGGTGCATGTGTGTGTCTGTGTGGAAGTGCATGTGCATGTCTGAGTGGAGGTGCGTGTGCATGTCTCTGTGGAGGTGCGTGTCTGAGTGGAGGTGCGTGTGTGTGTCTCTGTGGAGGTGCGTGTGCGTGTCTCTGTGGGGGTGTGTGCGTGTCTCTGTGGGGGTGTGTGCGTGTCTCGGGGTGCGTGTGCATGTCTCTGTGGAGGTGCGTGTGCGTGTCTCTGTGGGGGTGCGTGTGCGTGTCTCTGGGCGTGCGTGTGCGTGTCTCTGTGGGCGTGTGTGTGCATGTCTGTGGGGGTGTGTGTGCGTGTCTCTGTGGAGGTGCATGTGCGTGTCTGGGGGTGTGTGTGCGTGTCTCTGTGGGGGTGCGTGTGCATGTCTCTGTGGAGGTGCATTTGTGTGAGTGCAGTGCTGCGTAGCCCACAAGGAGGTTTCATCCCCTGGAACTGCAGCTCTCTGCAGTTGTGAACTGCCTTATGCAGGTGCTGGGAACTGCACTCCTGTGCTCTGCAAGAGTGATAAGCATCTGCAAGAGTGCTGTGCCATCTCTTCAGCTTCTTTCCAAATTTTTAAAAACTTGGAAATTTTATGACTTTAATATTTATAATAATGGGTACAAATTAGTAGGCTCTAATGACATCTTCCCCCTTTTTAATTTTCTATATCCTGTTTGAGGTTTTCTGCTTTCATTTATCCTTTTTGAGATAGGGTTTCATAATTTAGCTCAGGCTGGCCCAGAAATCCTTATCCTCATGGAGTATTAAGGTGCGGCACATGCCTGACTCTCCAGAAAAGTTTTAGAGCCTGTTTTCATTTCTGTGTAAGTAACATCATAAGAAATTTGGAGAACATCTGCAAATAGAAAACAGGTTTTCTGCTAAGACTGCAGTAACCATTTTCAATTTATTTGTGCTCACTCTTGTAGAATAGTATTTTTTTTTAATTTGCAGTGAACTGGATTCTTTGCTTCAGACATTTCCTTGTGTTTGCTTTTCACGTCTCTGATTAACTATGCGTTTTAGCTTGGTGGTATTCATATTGCAGAGAGATAGGCCAGATAAAGACATTGAGTGTTTGCTGTGACATCTGCTTTTCAGAGCGCTGTAAGCACCAACAAAGCAAAGTTAAAACAAAAAACAAAACCAGAAACAGGAATCCAAACTCCACGCTAATGTGGACCTGGCTTTCGAAGTCCCTCACATGTTAGTGTCATAGCTACAGTTGAATGAGACATTTAACAGTATCTATATTTAATATCCTTGGATCCTTTTGATTTGTTTTGCTTCTTATTTCTCCTACAAAGAGTAAACTGGAGAAGTTTAAATACACCAATGCTGTCTCATGGTGATGATTATTAAGATGGTCTCCTCGAGTGAGTTCTGTGGTATCTTCCTTCAGGGATGCCAGAGCTAGATGAGTACACCATGGAGCGGGTCCTGGAGGAGTTCGAACAGCAGTGCTACGATAATATGAATCACGCCATAGAGACCGAAGAGGGGTTGGGAATCGAATATGATGAAGATGTCGTCTGTGATGTCTGCCAGTCACCTGATGGCGAGGATGGCAATGAGATGGTGTTCTGTGACAAATGCAACATCTGTGTGCACCAGGTAGGTGGGACAGCAAAGCCAGAACGGCTGCCTGCAGTTTTGGGGTAAGCCTGTCACCCGGCAGAAATGTTCTACCTTAGAGCCCAGGATGTTCCAGATGGGGCCACTCTTCCCCCAGTCCTGCTTGGTGTAAAAACTGTATGAGATCCTCTCTCTATCTCCCCAGATGGTCTCACTGCCCTTACAGCCTAAAGACTGGGATCCAGTTAGGAACACTGAAAACCCTTGTAAGAAGGTGATTAAATTCTGTATTAGTTTCCAAAGTACCATAAACTGAGTGACCCAATAATGGAAGCTCATTGGGGCTAGAGAAATGGCTCAGCAGTTAAGAGCTCTTTCAGAGGACCGGGGTTCAATTCCCAGCATCCACATGGGGGTGAACAACCTGCTGTAACTCCAGTTGCAGGGGATCTGATGCCCTCTTCTGACCTCCACAGGCATTGCACTACATGGGTGCACTTATACATTGGAGGCAATACACTCAGACACATAAAATAAAAATAATAAAAATACTGAAACAACAGAAGCTCTCTCTGAAACCTAGAAGGGAACTGGAAAGCTGCTGGGCGATCTGCTTGTCTCTCAGTGGACGGCTGTCTGTCTTGTCTCTCAGTGGACGGCTGTCTGGTCACTCAGTGGACGGCTGTCTGTCTTGTCTCAGTGGATGGCTGTCTGTCTGGTCTCTCAGTGGATGGCTGTCTGTCTTGTCACTCAGTGGATGGCTGTCTGTCTTGTCTCTCAGTGGACGGCTGTCTGTCTTGTCTCTCAGTGGACGGCTGTCTGTTTTTCTTGTCTCTCAGTGGACGGCTGTCTGTCTTGTCTCTCAGTGGACTGCTGTCTTGTCACTCAGTGGATGGCTGTCTGGTCTCTCAGTGGATGGCTGTCTGTCTTGTCTCTCAGTGGATGGCTGTCTGTCTTGTCTCTCAGTGGACAGCTATCTGGTCTCTCAGTGGACGTCTGTCTGGTCTCTCAGTGGACGTCTATCTGGTCTCAGTGGACGTCTGTCTGGTCTCTCAGTGGACGTCTGTCTGGTCTCTCAGTGGACGTCTGTCTGTCTGGTCTCTGAGTAGATGGCTGTCTGGTCTCTGAGTAGATGGCTGTCTGTCTGGTCTCTCAGTGGACGGCTGTCTGTCTGGACTCTCAGTGGACAGCTGTCTGGTCTCTCAGTGGACAGCTGTCTGTCTTGTCTCTCAGTGGACGGCCGTCTTTCTTGTCTCTCAGTGGACGTCTGTCTGTGTGGTCTCTCAGTGGACGTCTATCTGGTCTCAGTGGACATCTGTCTGTCTGGTCTCTCAGTGGACATCTGTCTGGTCTCTCAGTGGACGTCTGTCTGGACAGCTGCTGGTCTCTGAGTGGACGGCTGTCTTGTCTCAGTGGACGGCTGTCTGTCTTGTCTCTCAGTGGACGGCTATCTGGTCTCTAGTGGACGTCTGTCTGTGTGGTCTCTCAGTGGACGTCTATCTGTCTGGTCTCTGAGTGGACGGCTATCTGTCTGGTCTCTGAGTGGACGGCTGTCTGTCTGGTCTCACAGTGGACGGCTGTCTGTCTTGTCACTCAGTGGATGTCTGTCTTGTCTCTCAGTGGACAGCTGTCTTGTCTCTCAGTGGACGGCTGTCTGTCTGGTCTCTCAGTGGATGTCTGTCTGGTTTCTCAGTGGACGTCTGTCTGTCTGCTCTCTCAGTGGACGGCTGTCTGGCTTCTCAGTGGACAGCTGTCTGTCTGGTCTCTCAGTGGACGGCTGTCTTGTCACTCAGTGGACGGCTGTCTTATCACTCAGTGGACGGCTGTCTCTCTGGTCTCAGTGGACAGCTGTCTGGTCTCAGTAGACGGCTGTCTTGTCACTCAGTGGACGGCTGTCTGTCTGGTCTCAGTGGACGGCTGTCTGTCTTATCTCTCAGTGGACGGCTGTCTGTCTGGTCTCTCAGTGGATGACTGTCTTGTCTCTCATTGGATAGCTGTCTGTCTGGTCTCTCAGTGGATGGCTTTCTGTCTGGTCTCTCAGTGGACGGCTGTCTGGTCTCTCAGTGGACAGCTGCCTTGTCAGTGGACATCTGTCTGGTTTCTCAGTGGACGTCTGTCTGTCTGGTCTCTAATTGCATGTCTGTGTGGTCTCTCAGTGGATGGCTGTCTGTCTGGTCTTTCAGTGGATGGCTTTCTGTGTGGTCTCTCAGTGGATGGCTTTCTGTCTGGTCTCTCAGTGGACGGCTGTCTGTCTGGTCTCTCAGTGGATGGCTGTCTGTCTCGTCTCTCAGTAGATGGTCGTCTGTCTGGTCTCTCAGTGGATGGCTTTCTGTCTGGTCTCTCAGTGGACGGCTGTCTGTCTGGTCTCTCAGTGGATGGCTGTCTGTCTGGTCTCTCAGTAGATGGTCGTCTGTCTGGTCTCTCAGTGAATGGCTTTCTGTCTGGTCTCTCAGTGGATGGTTGTCTGTCTGGTCTCTCAGTGGATGGCTGTCTGTCTGGTCTCTCAATAGATGGTCGTCTGTCTGGTCTCTCAGTGGATGGCTTTCTGTCTGGTCTCTCAGTGGACGGCTGTCTGTCTGGTCTCTCAGTGGATGGCTGTCTGTCTGGTCTCTCAGTAGATGGTCGTCTGTCTGGTCTCTCAGTGAATGGCTTTCTGTCTGGTCTCTCAGTGGACGGTTGTCTGTCTGGTCTCTCAGTGGATGGCTGTCTGTCTGGTCTCTCAATAGATGGTCGTCTGTCTGGTCTCTCAGTGGATGGCTTTCTGTCTGGTCTCTCAGTGGACGGCTGTCTGTCTGGTCTCTCAGTGGATGGCTGTCTGTCTGGTCTCTCAGTAGATGGTCGTCTGTCTGGTCTCTCAGTGAATGGCTTTCTGTCTGGTCTCTCAGTGGACGGTTGTCTGTCTGGTCTCTCAGTGGATGACTGTCTGTCTGGTCTCTCAATAGATGGTCGTCTGTCTGGTCTCTCAGTGGATGGCTTTCTGTCTGGTCTCTCAGTGGACGGCTGTCTGGTCTCTCAGTGGATGGCTGTCTGGTCTCTCAGTGGACGGCTTTCTGTCTGGTCTCTCAGTGGACGGCTGTCTGGTCTCTCAGTGGACGGCTGTCTGGTCTCTCAGTGGATGGCTTTCTGTCTGGTCTCTCAGTGGATGGCTGTCTGGTCTCTCAGTGGGCAGCTGTTTTGCTGGTCTGTTCTTGGCTTGTTTGTAGCTGTCATGGGTGCTGTTCTCCCTGTGAGCTAGTTTTCACCAGGTTATCTTTTACATAGTTCAGTCCTGTTGATTAGGGGCCCATCTACAACATAGTAATCTCATGCCAAGTAATTGCCTCTGTAGTGAGTGTTTATTTTGGGGTGTGAAGGGACAAGTTACAATCCATCATTGAGGGAAGCCAAGGCAGGAACTAATTGCTGGCTTGCTTCCAGGGTCATGTCCGGATACCTTTATTATACAGGCAAGGCCCACTTCCCTAGGAAAGTACTGCTGACAGTGAACTGGGCTCTTACCCCAAAGGCAGTGAGGAGCTGCCCTGCAGACATGCCCATGCTAACACGCTCTTTGGAGGGAATTCCTCAGCTGGGGCTCCCCTTCCCAGGTATCTCTGGGTCAGGCTGACACAGACTAAGCACAGTACACTCTTCACTGACGCACAAACACATTACTGTTAAACCATAACTATCCTCAGTAATGCATTTGTAGTGAGTAGTTATTTATTTTTCTGAGGCAGGGTCTCTTTAGCCCTGTTTGGTGTGGAACTCAGGTCTTTGAGGTCTGGTCTCAGGTCTGCCTGCCTTTGCTGAGCATGGGGATTAAAGTTGTGTACCATCATGCCTGGCACAACTATGTCTGACAAAGTTCACATTGTCACGGTGGTGCTTCTGTCTATCTTTCAGGGAGTACAGGATGGCCTGTAACATTAATTTTTATTTATATATAAACTGAGCTATTAAAAGAGGATCTTTCCTTGTGAATGTTTTTTTTAATATTTTTTAAATTTTATTTATTTTGTATGTGTACGGATGTACTATCTGCATGTAGGTTTGTGCACCCATGTTGTGCAGTGCCTCAGAGGTCAGAAGAGGGTGTCGGATTCCCCTGGAAGTGGAGTTAAAGATGGTTCTCAGCTGGCCATGTGGGTGCTGGGGATCGAACCTGGGTCCTCTGCAAGAGCAGTCAGCGCCCTTAACCGCTAGGCCATCTCTCCAGCCCCGCAATGTTTTTTTCAGGTGGTAGTAGAATTGGATGGTTCTCTTAGAGTCATTACCACTTCAGTGAGATTGGGTACTCAGTGTCTCCTACCTCTTACATACAGAAGGGCAAAAATATTTATTTTTATGATTATTTCTTAATTTATGTATACTTGTGCATGTCCATGGGAGTGGTAGGAAATGCTGCATGTGTGTGTCTGTGGGAGTGGTAGGAAATGCTGCATGTGTGTCTGTGGGAGTGGTAGAAAATGCTGCATGTGTGTCTGTGGGAGTGGTAGGAAATGCTGCATGTGTGTGTCTGTGGAGTGGTAGGAAATGCTGCATGTGCATGTCTGTGGGAGTGGTAGGAAATGCTGCATGTATGTCTGTGGGAGTGGTAGGAAATGCTGCATGTATGTCTGTGGGAGTGGTAGGAAATGCTGCATGTGCGTGTCTGTGGGAGTGGTAGGAAATGCTGCATGTGCGTGTCTGTGGGAGTGGTAGGAAATGCTGCACATGTGTCTGTGGGAGTGGTAGGAAATGCTGCATGTGGGTGCATGCCTGCACAGGCCAGGCCAGAAAATCTCATTAGAGTCCCTGGAGCTGGAGTTAGAGGTGGTGAACCACTGCAAGTGGGTGGTGGGTACTGAACTTGTGACCTCTGGAAAGGGCAGCAAGCACCCTTAATCACTGAGCCATGTCTCTAGCCCCTTGATTCACTTTCTTTTTGTTTTTTTTCTCTCACCTTTTTGAGACATGGTCTCCCTGTAGCTCCAGCTGTCCTGGAACTCTGTAGACCAGGCTGGCCCTGAACTCACAGAGATCCGCCTGCCTTCTGAGTGCTGGGACAGTGCCACCATGCCTGGCTTGATTCACTTTTTTTTTTTTAAATTTATTTATTATTTTTTATGTGTATGAGTGTACTGTCTGCATGTAGGTTTGTGCACCCGTGTCGTGCAATGCTGCGGAGTTCAGAAGAGGGTGTCAGATTCCCCTGGAACTGGAGTTAAAGACAGTTCTTAGCCACCATGTGGGTGCTGGGAATCGAACCCGGGTCCTCTGCAAGAGCAGTCGGTACTCTTAACTGCTGAGCCATCTCTCCAGCCCTGCTTGATTCACTTTTAATACAGTAAAGTGATTGGGATTTATCTGGGGACATGGGTTCCTATGTCCTTTTATGACTTTAGAAGGCTGTGTCCTGAGGTTCTTTGTTTAAGGTCATTTGTGCTTCTGAGATTTAAAACAAACAGAAAAAGTAGATGTGGGGTATCCCATTTATTCCCAGGATGATCATGTGGAAAACACGTGCAGGAAAGCACACCACATGGACTCATGTTAAGGTCCAAATACAGAGAGAGAGTTTTATTCCAAAATGTCTGGTTGTATAGACAGCATGACTCAACTCCCAGGGCCAAATCCTAAACCTTTTTGTCACTACATCCCACCCCATGGGTGTGGCCAGGGAGGTCCCATTGGTTTAGAATGCTACCCATCTTAACTAAATTTTCCCACAAGAAGAGTTGTTTGGATGACCTCTGTGAACTTTTTGATGTTGAAATATCCATAGCTGGCCTAGAACTCACTGTATACCAGGGTGGCCTTCAACTTGCAGTGATCTCCTGCCTCTGCACACGCATGCTTGGATTATAGGTGTTTGCTACCAGACTCAGAGTTCTTTTATTTTAATTTTTACCATGTGTGGGTCTGCGCACATGCACATGAGTGCAGATGCCCGAGGGGCCGGGAGTGCTGGCCCTCCTGGGCGGGAGGTACGCTGCTGTGAGGGCGCTGGAGTTCGTCTTGATCCCTTTCTCTGTGATTTGCCGCTGCGGCTTTCCAAGTTTGGTCAGAAGACCTTAGCAGCCTTGTCTAAGGTCGTCTTCAGATCACAGTCTCTTGCTTTATTCATTTAAAGCCCATCTTGTCGTTCTGGATGTTCAGGTCATCTGAGGAGTGTCCTTGTGTTACGGATTCTCATGGTGTTGTGGATCCCTTGTGCTGTACTAAGCTTTGTAAATACCATTGCTGCCGGGACCTCTGACTTCCAACATTGGACTTGTCACAAGAGGGCTCTGCTTGAAGACTAGTGAATTTCATGTTTTAGAACTATGTTACCTGGCTTCATCAGGGGGTACTTGCCAGCCTGGAGCGTTGGCGTCAGAGTTGGCCCCGGCACTCTGCCCTTCCTGCTTTACATAGTCTCTAATTTCTTCAACATTTACTTGATTTTTCTTTGACAAAATCCTTCATGGTTTGTGTTGAAAGCATATGTTATTAGCTTTTTCAGTAAATGAAATTCAGTATTTGAAACCTTAATAGTGCCATTTAGGTCTGTTACCCCAAATGTTTCCACACAAATCTATTGACAGTATGTTGATGGCACTTGTTGATGGCACTGCAGGGCACTCCGGTGCTTGAACCTTGGTGTCCTTTGCTGGGCTCAGCTCTCATCTGCCTTTCTGTGGTTTCCTTTCTGCGTTCTCAGTATTCTGATTACATAGTGGCTGGGTTTTTATTTTTGTTTTGTTTTCTTTTTTTCTTTCTGTCTGGAGAATTAGAGACTTTTCAGTTTCCTGACAGTTCATTTGAGGATAAAGTTGTGAACAGTTTGTGGTTTTGTTTTTTGATTGTTTTTCACAGGGTCTCTCTCCCTGCCTGTCTGGAAGTCATGACGTGAATCAGGGTGGCCTTGATCTTGCACAGATCCACTTGTCTCTGCCTCCTGAGGGCTGGGATTAACCGTGCACACACCATGCCCAGCACCACAGTTCTGCGTGCGCTCTGTATCGTTGTGGTTTTGTTTCTTGGCTTTGCTTATTTACACATTCGCTTCTTCTTTCTTCAAGCCATCTTAATGACCTGACTTGTAAAAGCCTTGATTTCTGTAGTTGGGCTGTCTTGTGTAATTTTGCCATCTTTTGCAAAACAGGCTTTGTTTCAAGCATCAGCCTGAGACCAGCTTCTCCCTTTGTCTGCAGAGTCTCGCTTTCCCGTGGTCGCTTGCTCCTGCGGGCGCTGGCATCCAGGTGGTAGAGTGTGTTCAACCCGGGCAGTGGAGGCTTGTCAGATCGCCTTCCACCTCCTGGCGTCACCTTTAATAGTCCTGTGAGGTTCTTCACTGCTTTGTTTTCTCCCTTGTTCCGTATTCCACCCCATCAATAGGCTGAGTGGGTCTTTGACCTCACAGAGAGATTGGAGCATTTGTTGCTCAGGGGTTGGAAACTTTGTGTGATAGGTGTCTGCTGCCCCACAGCAACACTGATCCATTTAAAATCTTCTTTCCTCAAGGAGTTTGCAGGTCCACTGAATAAATACTCCATTTGTCTTTGGAGCTCAGACACGTGGGTGCTGGGAGATGGCCTGGCATTGTTTCTCAAGGGTGGATGTGGGCATGTCTATGTCTTCAGTAGTTCTGTGGTAATCTTTCTGTGTGGTTTTTAATGAATACATACAATAGGAAAACTATTTTTCTTTTTCTTCCTTGGGGATGTGTTATGGCCTTACAGGCTTGCTATGGAATCCTCAAGGTGCCAGAGGGTAGTTGGCTGTGCCGGACGTGCGCCCTGGGGGTTCAGCCGAAGTGCTTGCTGTGTCCCAAGAAGGGGGGAGCTATGAAGCCCACCCGGAGTGGGACCAAGTGGGTCCATGTCAGCTGTGCCCTGTGGATCCCCGAGGTGAGTGTGGTTCTTTCCTAGTAGCACCTTAGTGGAGAAGGTCCTGGTTTTCAGCTGGGATTGGACAGGCGGGTGTGGAGCCATGGTAAATAGGCAGCAGCAGAGCTGTTGGGCCTCAAACACCCTGACTTGCTATAGCTGCTGCTCCCAAAGCTGATCCTGTCGTGACACACATAGATGTGTGGACGTGCTACCTGCAAATAGCAGTGACTTGGACAGGTCGGTGTATCTACAAGTCCTCCTACCTGTGCCTAGGGCTGCTACCTTCACAGCTGGGGCCCGAGTGTGTCTACGGCACCTTCCCCATCCATCTTTGTGTTTGGCAGACCACATATGCAGCACCAGGTCACGCTTCTGTGAGTTTTATTTAAATTCTTAGTCTCAACCTTGTTAATTTCAGATCTGGTCTAATTTATTTCCAGTCCCAGACTTTGATTAATTTAATTTGCATAGCTTATGATGAGACTATCATTTGTGATTCACATCCCAGCATTTTTTGGTGTATGATTTGGTGCATTTTTTTCTTCTGAAGAAAATTGTCTGGGGATGATTTGCATTGCTGCTTCGAGATTCAGGTCTTGTTAGCACCGGATCTTATAGTTTGGTATTAACCAGACGCAGTTTACTGATGATTCAGGCTAAACAGAGACAGTACCTTATTTATCTTAGTAGATAAATACTGCCATGAATGTAGTCACATGTTCTGATGGAGTAAAATGGTTTTCTTTAGTGAGAGATGGGGATTGAGGATAGCTTATGTATTTGTTTAACTCCATTATTTAAAGATATTTAAGTCAGGTTTCTGGTCTTGGCAATTCTTATTGATCCAGAGATGTGGTACTTGAGGGCAGTGGAAACTGCACGGTGAGTTTCTGTGGACTGGGGTGTTGCTGTGAGACGAGGATCGGCTTTGGGCTCCGCTGGGGTCAGGTGGTCCAGAGTTGCGCTCTCAGCTGTCCTCAAGAACGGACGCCACAGACCTTCACACTGTGACACCATGTTCTGCCTCTGATGACCTGGGCTCCTCTCCTCTGTTTTGGATCTCTAGGTGAGCATTGGCAGCCCTGAAAAGATGGAGCCCATCACAAAGGTGTCTCACATCCCCAGCAGTCGGTGGGCGCTCGTGTGCAGCCTCTGCAATGAGAAATTTGGAGCCTCCATACAGGTAACAGATCAGCAAGAATGGCCTCCTTGTGGAAGCTCTTTGTGCGTCCTCAGTGGGCTGGGAGAGGCAGGTTATCTCCAAGTCCTCCCGGGCCTGGGGGCAGTTCCAGTTGGTCTGCCCTAAGCCTTGCAGTGCCAATTTCTTTCCACAGGGCAGACATTTAAGAACTTTCTTTAGACATTCCTTGGCTGTGCTACTTGCAGGCTACTCACCTCCCCTGTAGTTACAGCATACCATGCAAATCCCTGGCATGTTAGTAGCCGTGGTGCTGGGCAGGCGGATGCCTTTACACTGGCATGGAGAAGCCCTACCTTATGTGCTCTTTGTAGAAGTTACATGTCCTGAACTTACTGAGAGAGCTAACCTACATGTAAAATTGTTGCTTGCATTTGCATAGTCAGATACAGATAAATACAGGAAGTCATGAGGCAGGCAGAATTAGGAGACAATGTTGACCATGTGCTGTCTGTTTTTTCAGGTTGTCTGAAACTCTGATAGTTGATTTCTGGGTTTCACACTGGTATCTCGATAGTCAAGATTTGAAAGGCCTGGTGTGGCTGATGTTTCAAAGGTGATTTTGACTCTTCCTTCAGTGTGGCTCAGTAGAGACCACAGGTTCTCAGTCTCTTTGAAATCTGGGAGTAGAGACAGTGTGCATCTCTATCTATGGAGAGGATACAACAGCTCAGTATGCATGCAAACTCCACAATTGTGGTCCTGACTTTTAAACAAATGACCTTATTTGGCAGAACTAAGTTTTATTTTGTGTCTTAAGTGATTCTTTCACTAAGGTACCCAAACTCCTGATTGGTGGTTTTAAATTCTTTTCATGTTCCTAACAAGCCCAAAGTGGTTTTCCTTTTCACTGTTCCTGCTTTGCTCTGCTGTTCCAGGTTTCACAGTGTTACCGGGAGTGTTGGGAGGGTAGGGCTTTTGAGACAGCGGAGAGATTTGGCTTGGGGTAGTGACTTTTCCTACATCAGTAGAATCTGTTGAGAACTGTAATGACAAATGCCTTTGGCCTAAGATTCCAATTGGGCTAGGAGAATAAAGGAGAAATCAGAAAGTATTTGCAGGTGTGATGAGCACACGCTCGTGTGGTTATTGGGGAACAGTGTGGCAGACCAGGGAACATGCAGTCTCTGGGGCTCCGTGTGAGCTGCTCTCTGCCCTTTAATTGATGCCTTGTGGGTGGCAGTGGGGGCCTCCTTTGTCTTTCAGGGGGAGATGGCACAGTGACGTTTTTGTTGCCATTGACCATTAATTTGAAGGAGAACAGGCCAAGGAAGGTTGACCCCCCACCCAAATATCTTCATAGATTTTTTTTTTTTAATTAAAAGAATTCCTCTCTGAGATGTCTGCAGCTGGGAAGGCTGTTTGTAACATCTGCTTGCTGAGTCAACCCGAGTAGGAAAACCCAGAGGAAGGCATTTGGCGTCTTTTCAGAGTCCTGTATAAATATTCTGCTGCAGCTCATTTCTCTTTAAGGTTAGAGCGCCTGGGTTAAGTGTAGTTGAAGCCAGACACAGATTGTGTCTCAGTCATCTGTTCCCACTCTTCCTTCCCATTTGGCTTTGTGCTGCTGGCGAGGAGCACTGTCTCGTGGTGGGAGTGGCCAGGTAGTCTGTGCGTGTTCTGCCACCAGAACTGACTTCACACATTTCTTGGAATCGCGGTAACATACAGAGTTGTAGATCTTAGTTCGTGTGCTTTAGGTGACTGGGATGGGGGATGGTGAAAGGGATGAATTTTTTTTTTTTATGTGTATGAGTGTACTGTCTGCGTGTAGGTTGCTGCACCCGTGTCATGCAGTGGAGTGGAGGTCAGAAGAGGGTGTCGGATTCCCCTGGAACTGGAGTTAAAGACGGTTCTTAGTGGCCATGTGGGTGCTGCGAATCGAACCCAGGTCCTCTACAAGAGCAGTCAGTGCTCTTAACCGCTGAGCCATCTCTCTAGCCCCCAGGGGCTGAATTTTTATAGTAAAGGATGAAATTTTGGGTGGGACTGAGTCATGTCTTAAATGCAGAAATGATGAGAGGAAAACTCAGGTCCAGCCTCTGCCCTGTGTGGTTATGTGATGCAGTTTGTTGAATGAGTTTAGTTAAGCTTTTCAGGGGCCCTTGGCGTACAACATCAGGCTCTCTGTGCAGCCCTGGCATGGCCCAGGGGGTCCCTTGGCCTCACGCATTGCAGTTGCTTTTAAGGAACTGGCTTTAGCCTCTAAAATCCCTTCTTTTAGGGATTTGCTCAGTGAGATCACCAGGGAGAGGTTAATCACTTTGCTACTGCAGGCCAGAGCCCTGTGTCCGGATCAGAAGCACTGAGTTGCAGCCCTGTGCAGGCAGTGAGGAGCTGTGGGTTCTGTGGAGCGTGATGAGGCCTGGCCGGGCCGACCTCCTGTGGCCTGCGGGAAGCAGTCCCTGTAGGTTCTGCTGCCGCCTGCCATTGCATATGTTGTAATGCTTGGGGTCTTACAGGAACCCTCTGCATTATGAAGACTCTACGCTCCAGGGAGACCCTTGCCCATCGTTCCTGAGCTGGAGCTGGAGCTGGCCTGTCCCTCCTCCCGCCTTCCTCTGGTCCTCCTTGACTGCTGTTCTGAGGAGCTGCTTCTGTTCCTCCACTTGACTTGGGACCCTTCCCAGCTGGGGGTTCTACTAAGGATTCATAGTCTTTTTAAAACTGACCAGGAGTCAGTTGTCCTGAGGAGATCCTTGTTCACATTTTTCATAAAACTAAGCTCAAATCCATATGAGACTAACACCTCTGTGCTATGCATCTTAAGCACGTGCTACACATTTGAACGTGAGCTTTTGCAGGCTGTTGTACTTCCATCCACAAGTACCACTTGTACACTTGTGCTTCTGTTAAGATTTTAATAGGACTGAAAGATGATTCAAGGTCAAGAACACTTGTTGCTACACCTTATTCTGGCCTCCACAGGCACCAGGCATGCACACAGTGCATGTACATACATGTAGTCAGACACTCATGCACATAAAATAAAAATAAATCTTAAAAGAAAAAAAAGGATTTCAAGGGCTGGAGAGATGGCTTAGTGGTTAAGAACACTGGCTGCTCTTGCAGAAGACCTGGGTTTGAGTCCCAGCACCCACGTGGCGCCTAACAATCATCTGCAGTTCCAGGTCCAGGGGATCTGACGCCCTTTTCTGTCCTCTGTAGGACTGCAGGACATGGATACACTACACACACGCAGAACATTCCTGCACAAAAAGTTAAACTACAACAAGGCTTGAGTGCGGTTACTGCTCTGAGAAGGCTGCAGTTTGCGTCATGAAAGCGTCACCTGCATTTCCCCCTTACGTTCCCAGCTTCCTTCTAGTCAAACTTGTATGGCTCCACCAGAGTTAATACCTGTCAAGCTTTTCTGTCACAGCACGTGTGAAAGGTCCTTTGTTGTCACGTGTGCAGGCAGCCAGCACTCGGAGCTTATATTGCCGTTGCTCCATAATTGTCCATTCTCTCCTTTGTGTTCTTTGCAGTGTTCTGTGAAGAACTGCCGCACAGCCTTCCACGTCACCTGTGCTTTTGACCAGGGCCTGGAGATGAAGACCATCTTGGCAGAGAATGACGAAGTCAAGTTCAAGTCCTACTGCCCAAAGCACAGCTCCCACAGGAAGCCTGAGGAGAGCCTGGGTGATGGGGCCATGCAGGAGAATGGGGCCCCCCCTGAGTGTTCCCCCCGGAACCCTCTGGAGCCCTTTGCCAGCATTGAGCAGAATCAAGAAGAGGCCCACCGGGTGAGTGTCCGCAAACAGAAGCTGCAGCAGCTGGAAGACGAGTTCTACACCTTCGTCAACCTGCTGGATGTGGCCAGGGCCCTGCGCCTGCCTGAGGAAGTAGTGGATTTCCTGTACCAGTACTGGAAGTTGAAGAGGAAGGTCAACTTCAACAAACCCCTGATTACCCCAAAGAAAGATGAAGAGGACAATCTAGCCAAGAGGGAGCAGGATGTCTTGTTTAGGAGGCTGCAGCTGTTCACGCATCTGCGGCAGGACCTGGAGAGGGTAATGATTGACACTGACACCTTATAGTGACTTAGAGAAGAAGATGCAGAGGCAAGCGCTCGTCAGAGCAAGAAGTGATAGCCAGTCATTACTCTCCCACCCCGTACACACCACAGCATGAGGTCGTGTTGGTTAACACATTTATGGGCTGGTAAACTCACTGCAATCTGCGAGACCGCCAGAGTGGGAGCTTCTTTGTGATTATTTTTCTTAAATGCTTTCCCTTTAATATTTACTGTTCTGCAAGATCAGATGAGGGGTTCCTCCCTCCCCTCCCCCCTTCATTGTAGAACTGGAGGGAACTGAGCACCAGGAATATGATCAAGGGCTCGACTCAGCACTGTTTACAGCCTGACTTTGAAAATTGGACTGTCTTTAGTTTATGGGGGGGAAGGGGGGCAGCAGTAGGAAATCCATTGTTCAACTTACGGAAACTTCCTAGGTGCTGATGAAGGCTCATTAAAGAGAGCTAAGCACTGCCTCCCATTACACCACTTTGCTTCTAGGCTAACTCATGGGGGAGGGGGACGGATTCCTAGCTGTTTCTGACCAGAGTAGGCTTGGGTGCCCACGTGTAGGTTTGGTCTCACACACCTGTTACAGAAGATAATCCCAGCATTGAGGTGCTAAGTTATGACTGAGGTTGTGTGTATACCGTGTGTGTGTGTGTGCGTGGGTGGTGCTTGTGTTCCTGTCTGGGTTATGTCTGAGTATGGATGTGATTCCTGTTGTACCAGGGGCGGGCATCAGGTCTGTCTGTGGAGCCCCTAGCAAGGCTTAGCACACTCCGGACACTATGGTATCATACTGCTGGGTTGCTGTTGGCTGCCTCAGAGCCTCAGCTGCTAGCATTCCTTCAGCTGTTTGCTGCTCTGTGCCTCCCCCATTCTCCGTGACCTCTGGAGGCCCAGTCTGGACCCCTCTTCCTGCTGCAGGAACAATTAAAGAACGGACTGTTCTCCCCAGTCTCTGGCTCCCTTAGGCAGTTTGGGGGTTACTAATTGGGGATCTGTCTTCAGCACCTTCTGTACCAACTCCCCTGACTGCTAGCTACCAATTAAATTCATTAGTGTGGTGGCAAAGATGGGATGGAGGTTTTCTGGCCTGAAGCAGCCTGTAGGGAACGGCACCCAGGTGGCCTGATACAGTTAATGCATATCTCCCCCAAACCCCTCACTTATTAGAGAGTAGTGATTCACCTGCTCAGAGAGAATGTGACTCATAGAGGTTCTGAAAGGAGAGTATAGGCAGGGCAGGATAGTTTGCAGATATATTTAACCAAAAGAACCAGTTGTCACAAAGAGGCTTTCACCTCTTGTAGTAGTGAAAGTATCAGGTGCTCATCAGAAGCCCTTTTAGTACATCAGTTAATGCTGGCATTTTGTAATGTCCCTTCTCTAGGTCACGTTAGATTGCACATTCTGGGCAAGGTTTTGGGGGAGACAGGAGTAGGTTGGTGGGGCTCCCATATGCCCCCTGGTGTTGAGTGTAAGGAACCACATGGATGTATGGCATGTTACTGATGGAGATTCTAGTGATGTGTCATCCCACCCCAACAAGTGCTGTAATTGGGGTGCCTGGAGTCAGATAGTCTTTGGAAGGGAAAGGTGACAAGTCTTATGTTTTGACTGTTTGTTTCACAATCACCACAAAATAAAAAGTGTAGAAAATGCTTGTGGTGTACTAACTCTTTTCTGTACTTAAGTTACTGAAATTAACATCTAATTAAATTTTGAACATTTTGGAGTCGTCATTTTGCTTTTTCAGTAGACTACCTATGAGGTGTAAGAAAGGTGTGTATGGGGGTGGCATTAACTTACATTTATTAAAAGGAGATTTTTTTTTTTTAGTGCATTCAGTGGTAGTTTAAGATGGGCTTATGGAAAATTATGTTTTCCTCAAATTTAGCATGAGGTCCGTGATGCTAGAGCCTTAAAAACATTGAAATCTTGGCTAGGCCTGAGGGGGTTGTGCAGTACTTTGCATTTATAAACAATAACGTGGTGTCTAAGGGCTCATCGCTACTGATTTTCTCAGTAAGTGTTCTGCCTATTCACCTAATACCATTCAGTCCAAGCAGGCACTCAAGACCAGTTAATGCAGGTGGCTGGAATCAAGGCGCCGGGTCGCTCCTCAGGTGACAAGCAGCACTCATTACGATTGCACATGACCCGATGATTATGGTAACTGCTCTTTCTGGCAGATGTAACACCTCGGGCATTGCACCTAGGCCAGTTCTGGACCAGCAAGTGAGATGACATGAGTGGCTGGTAGGAGGTTCTGAGAGACAGTTGGCGGCAGGTGGCACTTCATGTTCCAAGCCCATCCCTTCACCCTTGTGGGCATCCTGTTTACCTAATGTCTTCTTAGAAAGGTACAAGAAAACAGAAAAATGAGTACTGCCTCGTATAAAGACAGCGTCCATTTGTCACTTAGTAGAATGGTCTTTCTAGAAAACCCAGTTGAGGCTAGTACAGTTGTCCCCTGAACAAAACACATGTTAAACTTTAGTGTCGCAAGTAGTGCACAGAATTAAAAAACCCACTGAAACTTCTCCTGGATCCCTTAAGACAGTGGTTCTCCAAGTGTAGTCCCTGACACAGTGTCTGAAACCTTCATTAGAAGGGCAAACTGGAGTTAGAAGTGGAGGTCAGCGTTCTTTTTTGGGAACCACTTTAAGGAGAAGTGTGACTTGAGTTCAGCATGGTATGAAGGGACACGGTGGGTTCCACTGTTTGCTGACAGCTCAGAGAAGGGGAAGGAAGGAGGGGTGGTTGAGTGGCGCGAGTTAAGGTCTCTGGGCAGAGGTCACTGATGAAAGTCCTGCCTTCAAGAACTCTCTCATTTGGGGTATTCAGCTCCGCGTAGACTGGTCAGGCAGAGCTGTTCTAAAGCTTACTGGTCACAACTGAAAGTCATGGTCTTTTGCTTGTGGGGAGTGGAGGGTCCCCACTGAGCAGTCCTAGTGTGAGGCCTGTCCTGGCTGAGGCAGTGGAGCTCCCACAGTTGAGGTTCCCAGGCTCCCCGCTTTCATCTTCACGGATTCAGTGACAGATTTGTCCATCTGAGTAGGAATGCAAACCTAGTACTCCTAGGACGTCCATTCATCTTCCTGTAAAAGCTGGCTGGCTTGTGGTGGTGACGTTTCGAGTCTGTGGTAATTTAGGTGTGACTCCTTGCTTTTGAGCTTCCACCTCTGCTCACCTGGGTGGAATGATACTTAACAAGGAGAATATCCATTAGCCACGCAGTCCCCACACTGGTCAGCATTTCTGCAAAAGACTAGATCTACTTCCTTGCTTGTGTGGGTGTCAGAAGGAATTAGCCATGTACAATGACATATTTACTCAGACAAGGAGAGCGATTTCCTTTTCAATTCTTTAATAAAAAATATTAACAATGTCAATATAAGGGATTCATGTAGAAATGGAGACTGGAGGACCCTGCATTGTTAGGGTCCTCCAGGCAAAGTGTGGCAGTGTTTGCTTGATTTAGACCACATGGGAGAACCTAAACATGAAAGGCAGCAGACTGGTGTTCCCCTTCATTATCTTGTCCTCATGGAACGCAGACTGCCTTGAACAGGGCTGGGATTGAGGGTGGAGAAAGGTCTGAAGGCAGAGGGGAGTTATCTGCTTAAGCCAGAGTGTGGAAGTGCATGCTTCATGCCAAAGAAGATCCTGGTGGCCTATGGACTTCCATTTAAAGTAAGAAAAGGGACTTCTTGAAGATGTAGTTTTCAGGAGTATGCCACTGATGACAGCTGGTGTGGATGAGCATGTGGTCACTGTCCACTTCTGCCACTGAAGTTACTGAGGTCTGAGGTCTTATGTGCATCCTCCTGGAGAAAGAAGTTTAACTGAAGTAATGGGCGCATGTAACTAAGTCAAGTCTAAGTTACAACAGTGTATTTTAGGAATAAGGGTCACTGAGGTTCAACTACTAGCTCTTTAGGTTTTATACTTAGTGACAAGTTAAATGTGGGTATGATTACAGACATACAGCTACTGAGCACTGGAGTCAGTGGACGTGTACATAATCTGAAGCAGTCTTTCATATAAGATGTGGAGAGCTCAGCACTTCCAGCTCAGTTAACCAGGAAGATATCAGCATTTTAAATTGACTGAAGATTTGGGGTCAGCAAATCATGGTAAAGCAGGGAGCTCCGAGGCCCTTGCACACCTCACTGGAACACACTGCCCACTTCTAGTCAGTCTGCAGAGTCCACAAAGCAGCCAGCTTCTCTGATCATGCAAGGTCTCCCTTCGTGCCCATGGTCCCTTGGTTGTATAGGTCAGTTAAAGTGTAGCAAGGCTCTTCTGAACTGCTCTAAAACCACTGACACTAAGATTGTGGGGAAGAAGATGCTGTCGGATGGTAAGCAGAGTTCTCTGGCATGAGGCAGCAAGTCCTGAGTGACAGTGGAGGTCTCCACAGGGCAGACGCCTCTGCTCTCCTCCACAGGGCAGACGCCTCTGCTCTCCTTCAGTGTTGTGCTTACTCCCAGGGCTGTCCCAGGTACCAAGGGGGTATCCTAGAGGTAGAGGGTAAAATGTTTAAAGCAGTTTTATTTCAAAGGTGTGTCAAGACCCTAGCAGAACTTTTGTATGCAGTGAAGAAAAATTGAAAAATTGCAAGCACTGAAATACTGTAACCATATTGTTTACTTAAAATCTTTATTCTCTACATTCTAGGTTCGGAACCTCACTTACATGGTAACCCGAAGAGAAAAGATTAAACGATCTGTTTGCAAAGTTCAGGAACAGATTTTCAGTCTTTACAGTAAGCTCTTGGAACAAGAAAGAGTTTCAGGTATGCACTAAGCCCTGGTATGTCAAAATGTAGAGCAGGGGTTTGGAATCCTTAACACTATAGTTATGGGATGGGGGGAGGTGGAAGGGCTCTTTTTATCTGTCCTATAGAAAATTTAGTAAGCACAGATCGTCGTATCTGAAGAAAATCTTTAGCATTAGAAGCGTTGTTACAGAGAGGAGCCGCATGTGGACGCAAACAGGGTGAATCCTTGCACTTCCCTTGCTGATGGACCTGAGTCTTAAATCTTATTTCTTCAGTTTCCTCATATGTAAAATGGTTATGATACCTCAAGCTACCTCTTGTAACTGCCATGAGATTCAAATGAAAGTGACAACGTAATGTGGTGCTCTTGATAACTGTAACGGGGGCAGCTACACAGATTTATGAATTGTCTAGCTTTTAATGCTAATTTTGTAGACATTGTATACCATAAGGCTACTTACCACATGTTCATTTTATAATGTTCTCAGTGGACTTTGGGGGTATAGATGGAATTCTGAATATTTATTTAGTGTCTTCTGTTTACATTGCTCTGGCTAGCTAAAAGGCAAAGAAATCTGGGGTACATACTTGCTCTGCTCTAGTGTGTTACTTTTTAGTCAAGTGAAGTGCTGGGCAAGCACTGCCTGTCTGGGAGTCACGTGTTCTGTGATCACAAGTCTCAGAAAGTAGGTAGTCCAGGTGAGTTTGTATGAGGAGAAATGAGTCATGAAGCTGTTGGGATGTGGGCTGGTCTTCAGTGGCAGAGGATGATTGTCTTCACCTTGGATTGCTCTTTAAAATTAAGTAGGAGCACTCCCGGTGCTTGGCTGCTGTGGAGGTCGTAGTTGGTTCACTCCTTTTCTCAAATTCAAATTATAGCAGGAGCATTCTTGGTTGTTGTGGAGGGTCATAGTTGATTCACTCTTCCTTTCTCAATTTATGGCTTTTTTATCTGTAGGTAATTGTGACATACATATTACACAGATGCTGTTAGAACCTGTTATGCTGAACTCCAAACTGGCTTATAACTAGATACATGTGACAGGAGGAAACAGAAAAAAAACAAAACAAAACAAAACACTGAGAGCAATTTTTAATAGTATTCAAGTGTTATGTACTTTCAGTGTCATTAACTTAGTGAAACTATTTTAGATATGTTCTTGCTAAGATTAAATTTTCAGATATAGCAGGTGTGTCTCATTATCTGGAATTTAGAGTTCAGTTGCAAAACTTTGAAAATTTTTTCAAGTAGTGTCACAAGTAAAAGCAGTTGACTCTATATTCAGACTCAACTTCTGTCTCTATTATTTTCTGGAGCTGGTGTTATCTTGGATTGTTAATGCAGTGTGACAATGGAGTTTTGCCATTTGAAGCTACTGGGGCTTATTATGGAATCAGTGATTACCCATAAAGGAAAATTTTCATGTGGCCTCTCGAGTTATTTATCATGGACATTACAGGCAGTCACTTGCATTTTAAGGCTAAGGCTTTTTACTTGTGTGAGTAAAGGAGGTTCTCCACAGTTAGGAGAGAGAACTGTAACATAGGTGTGTGTTCAGAAGTCCTCCTGCTGAGCACGGTGGTTCAAATCCTAGCACAAGTGTTAGGCCAGCCTGGACTACAAAGTAGTGAATTATAGGCCAGCCCAGGCCTAGAGTTAGAAGTCTTACACTGTTCCAGGAATGAGGAAAACTCTTCCCTTCATTCTGAGTGACAGTAGGTGTGAGCGCTGAACCTTCCTCTTCTGGATGCCACAGGAAATGTGGCCGAAACCCTCTAGGGTGGATTTTTTTCTTTTTTAGTTCCAGACTTAAGTCTCCTCTTCTATAAAAGTTCTATGGAGATATGACCAGTCTATAGCTCAAGCTTTTGTGATTCTGAGAATGAGTTGGGGGTGTTCTGTGGAATGAGAGCATTTTCAGTGTAATGATACTTTGGGGGCAGTTTCTAGAAACTTTTTCAGAGACATAGGCTCCAAGTCAAGTATTTAGAAGCCACATAGTTCATGCAGTATTGATCCCATGTTACCTTTCTTTTTTCTTATGATAGGTGATTTCAGTAAACAAGTCATTTTTATGTGTGGCATAAAGGTTAACTCTAGTGATTAGTTTTTGAGAAAATAGGCACTCCTAAGCCAGTAGGCTATAGAAGAGTCTCATCTGGGGTGCTTCCATGTCCCATCATGCATGGACTCTTGTTTCATAGGCTGGGGCTGAACCTTGTTTTCTTGGTGGTTCGTACCTTTGTGAGACAAGCATGGGAGCTACTTTTTGTAGATAGTTTTCAGACTTGTGGAAACATGATCAATCCTTCTGATTAACTTCAGTAGTTCAAACTGGGGGGTTACAGTTATTTGTGGGTGTGAAATAAATTTGGTGGGTCCTAACATACAAAACAAGTGTGAAGAAATGCCAGAGTTCTTGGCAGGTGATGAGTTACTAAATGAAAAACAAGCTTTTACTAAGTTGTGCTGTGAAATTTAGTTTTGTGATTTGCATTTTAAAAAAGACCAGTTTAACTTATTTTCAATGTGAGTGACAAGTTATATCCCACATGTATTTTGATATAATGAGTGAATATTTTTTGAATGCTACCTGTCCAGAATTAATTATAAAGTTTCTTTTGTTCATTTTAGATATTTACACGTATTTATCCTTAGTGGTCCTGAAAGGGCATAGATACTTGGAATCTCCAACCAGTCTCGGGGAAGACAGTGAGGTTGACCGTGTCGTATGGGAAATCGTTGTTCTATAAGCAGCTACAGGAAGTGGATTCTGCATGGATTCATTCCCCTTTAAGAATCAGATGCATTATTTTGTCCTTGAACAGATAGGTTCATGAAAATTCATATTTTAGTGATTTTGGGGAAAATGTAGTTTATTGAATATGCAGATTGATGTAGATTCTTGAGGTAGACATTTTTTAAAGATGAAATTTTATAAAGGGGTGGCTACTTTGTGTAATAATGCTTCAGGCAGGTCTAGAGTTTTAGTTTGGATTTGCCCTAATTTTCCTTTGTGGTTTTATGTTCATAGGTGTGCCTTCTTCCTGCTCTTCCTCCTCCTCCTCCTCTTCCTCCTCCTCCTCCTCCTCCTCTCTGGAGAACGTGCTTTTATTCAACAGTCCTTCTGTGGGCCCCAATGCTCCCAAGATAGAGGACTTGAAGTGGCATTCTGCATTCTTCAGGAAACAAATGGGTACTTCCTTGGTTCATTCGCTGAAGAAATCTCATAAGCGAGATCCACTGCAGAACAGCCCTGGCAGCGAGGGCAAGTCTCCACTGAAACAGCCAGATTTGTGTGGAGGGAGGGAGGGGCTAGCGATTCCAGAAAGTGTTCTCAGCTTTGAAAAGACTTTTGCAGAAGCACGTCTCCTGTCCTCAGCACAACAGAAAAATGGCGTGGTTTCGCCAGACCATGGGAAAAGAAGAGACAATCGTTTGCATTGTGATCTCATTAAAGGAGACTTAAAGGACAAATCTTTTAAACAGAGTCACAAGCCTCTCAGGTCCACAGACACATCCCAGAGGCATCTGGACAACCCAAGAGCTGCCACCTCTCTTGGAGTGGGGCAGTCAGCACCTGGCACCAGGAAGGAAACTGTACCCAAGTGCAATGGTTCCCTAGTCAAAGTAAGCTACAATCAGACCGCAGTCAAAGTGCCTACAACACCTGCCAGCCCAGTGAAAAACTGGGGAGGGTTCCGGATTCCAAAGAAAGGGGAGCGGCAGCAGCAAGGAGAGGCCCCCAGAGGGCCTGGCCACCAGCACTCAGACTACCCCTATCTGGGCCTAGGCCGAGTTCCAGCCAAGGATAGGGCAAAGAGCAAATTAAAATCCGACAATGAGAATGATGGGTATGCCCCCGATGTGGAAATGAGTGACTCCGAGAGCGAAGCGTCCGAGAAGAAATGCACACACGCCAACAGCACTATCAGCAGGAGGACAGATATCAGCAGGAGGACAGACTTCATCAGGAGAAGCATCCTGGCCTCCTGACACAGAGGGCAGAAGCATGTGGCCTGCTGCTGGTCATGCCGGAGGAGAGCTCTGGTACGGGGCAAGCAGAAACCCAGTTCTGAGCTACACAAACATCTATTTACTAGCAGTTCAGATTTGAATTTTTTTTCCCAAAGTCATTTATAAATCATTGTTGTGAGAAGTCTATGTTATTTGCAACTTGTTGAGGAAACAGAAGAATAGATGGTAACCACAGGACATTAGAACCTGAACTAAACATGAAAAAGAGAATTATGTTTTAAAGAGGGCCAAGCTTAAATACAAATTTAAAATTTTTTATTGCCCTCTGCATTCTTCCCAAAGCACAAACTCTTGGATATCTGAATATAGAATCAGATAGAATTCTGTACAATGAATCAGTACTATTTCTAGAACCCTCATGGATCATTTCTAGCCCATAAAGCTCATTTTCTAGGCCTGGGAGATGCTGACATGTTTGGGCCAGTAGGTTTTGTGTGGCATGGGCAGCGGATGGCGGCAGCTCTGAAGCCCCAGCAACACTGGGGATTCGTGTACACACGGCAGTCAGGGGAGATAGCTCACAAAGCGGTCATTACTGGGAGAGCTGCAGGGACAGCAGAGCTGCTGTGGTGGGATTGATGATTTACCCAGCAACACTGGGGATTCGTGTACACACGGCAGTCAGGGGAGATAGCTCACAAAGCGGTCATTACTGGGAGAGCTGCAGGGACAGCAGAGCTGCTGTTTGCGTAGTGTTAGTGGGATTGATATTTAGGGTGCGGTGTGTAAGAAGGGCCCTACACGGCTAGCCCTATGAGTGTGTTGTGGAATAGGACTGTTGGAGCGGAAAGCTGTTAGTTCAATGAGAAAGGACAGCTGGGGTCCAACTTAAACCAGTGTTCTTGACCTTCCTCTTCCCTAACTGCTGGCCCTCGGGCCAGCTTGGGATTTCCGTGGCCACTGCCAGTACTCTGCCATCTGGCTTCCAATAATACAGTGACTATTCAAGTTCAAGGGATTTACTTCTAGACTCTGGTGACTCATGCCTCCCAGAGCCAACCACTAATGCATATGTTGGGGAATCCAGGCTTTCACTGTGAGTGGATTCCTTAAAGCAAAGGGAAAAAAAAAAAAAGCAAAAAAAAAAAAAAAACCAAACAAAACAAGACAAGAAAGAAAAAACATTTTTAAGAACAATAGAAAGGCAATAAGTTGTATTAAATTCTTACATTGACCAAGGTTATACAAGAAGTCATAGTGTGCCCTTGAGTGGGTTTTCTGGAGTCAAGAGTTCTGAACTCTAAGTCATAACGTGGACTTTCGAATTGCAAATGGCAATAACTAGTAAGTTATCAGCAATAATTTAGCATTAAATTTGAGTACAATGTTCTGTTTTTGCACTCATGTAGTGAGTATGTATTCAGACAAGTGGATAGTGTTACAAGTCTTGTTAATTTTCTTTGGAATTCAATGTAGTTGTGAATCAAACTTAAGGAAAGTTTAAATAGCAATGAGATTTAGAATTATGGGCATTTGGAATAAGCCCAATTTCCCCTAAACTACCCTTAGAGTTTTGTTAAATCAGTGTTCAGATTTTCCCGATTTATTTATACATCTGTTTCCATGTGGCAGGGATATTCTGAAACATGAGCAATGCTTTGAGTTCTGTAGACACTTTCAAAAGTCTTCCAGATGACTGTCAACAACAGAAAAAGGCTTATTGAATTCCATCTTGCTATGCAAGTTTTATCAGATGATCAAATGAGAGATCTGATGCATCCCATTGTATGTATGACATTTTCAACCAAGTCTTAACTTTGCCAGTACATTGTAGTAGATAATTCAGGGGAGGGAAAGAATGACCCAGGTTTTAGATTGACTATTTTTGAGCTATGGGGCTCCTTTTGAAACTATTGTCCAGGTCAGATTGTTGCTACAGATATTAGAAGGTTCTTAAGAATCCAAGTTGTACTTTCATTTGTAGCCTAATTAAAAGATTAAATGTTTTTCATATGAGCATAAACCTTTTGCTAGACACAGGAGAAGGTTGGACTCTTATCTAATTATCTTTTGATTATAGCAACAGCTCTGGGTGAGAGAATTTGTAGAGGGATGGTTTGTGAAGCCATAGGAAAAAAACCTAAATTAATCACGTAAATATATGGCCTCTCACCATTTCAAGAGGCACCAGATTCATTTGCACTATTAGGTGTGCTAGTTTTGTGCAAAAATAATGCCTTACCTGTTTTTTCCCCACATTTAGGTTGAAAAGCTTTCAAATGATCCAAGTTATGCTGAACCAAAAAAAAAAAAAAAAAAAAAACCGAAAGAAAACAAAACAATAAAAAATCCTGCACAAAAACAAAATACAGTAATTAAAAAGCCCACACTTTTTATTCCTGCTTCGAAATGCAAATGGTATAGAGCGTGGTTTCTCTGACAATGTAAAGATAGCTTTGTAAGTTTCATGTCATGCTTGGAACTCCAAGGTGGCGACAGCCCACCCATCCACCTGCATTTTATTGTGTGGAGCCACTTGCTTTTGTTTGTTCTTTTTAATCTTAACTTGTGTATCCTGACCAAGAAATATCTTTGATTATGATCAATGTATTATGTCAAAATGTAGGCTAGTTAAACTTCTGTAAAGTTGCCTGGAATGTCATTTGTTAGGTTATAAACACAAAATCTAAATGAAGGGTTTTATGTGTTGTGTAAAAATCTTATTTTAAAATGGACAAACTTGTCATTGCATTTGTAACCTTGTACAGAGATTTTCACTATGTGCCTAGCTTGGTGTCCATTCAGCTAAAATTGAAAAAAAAAAGGTGCATGAAGAGTTAAAACCAGAAATTAAAGTATATGTAGAGATGACTATTTTATATCACATGGCCCAATCCTGTATTTATTTCTATCCCCCTTTTGAAAGTATTTATAAAACTAGTTGAGGACAGCTGTATTTTTTTGTTGAACTATTTAGTAGAATTTGTGCCTTTTTGTCTGTATGTGAATAAATGCTGTACATTTTGCAGTACATTTTAAAGCGTCCTTTGCAGTCTGCTGTGCTGCCTTGCAGTTTAGGCCAGGAATGTGAATTGTGTGGACAAAGTAGACGAGTCACCGGGCTGATTTCTGGAAGATGCTAATACTTCATTCAGTCCCCCCCACCCCCAATCTATAGCTCTTTCTAGAATATAAATCTGGACCTGAAAGCACCATAAATTTTAGGGTTTACCAGCCACAAGACCTTGACTAAATCACTAAGCCTCAATTTCCCCATTTGTGAAAAGGTTCCCAGGCAAGGTGACAAATGCCTGTAATCCTAGTATTTGGGAGGCTGAGGTAGGAAGATCACTAGAGATTCAGTCTCAAAAGACTGCAAACTGCAAGAATAAAGCCCCTCAAAGATAACTGGGCTAGGTGCAGCGAGACCCACCCTTGCTGAGCATGGACAAGACGGGCTCTGTCTTCACCACTTTGAAGACAAACATCTTGGTGTCCCACTGGGTTTGAAACAAAGCATTTTAGAGAAGACTGCATCCAGAGCCTATGGTAGATATCACTAGGAAGAAGATACTGATCTGTGTAATCCAGCTCATGAGCCTTCCAGGCACATGTTATTCCTGAATGCCGGGAAAATTGTACTAATAAAGTGCTGCAGGATTTTTTTCAGAGTAGTTGCATTAAATCCTTTTGATCATACAACAATGAAACAAGTTCCAAGAAACTGACCCACATTCTAAGAAAAACATCCAAGATCACAGCATCAGGACTTGACAGAGCCTGGCCTAATTCTTAGTTCACAGTGAATCACATGTTCACCTTAGCAAGCCTAGTATGGCATGTCCTTACCACCAGATTCCATTTTATAGTTTGTATGGAAATTGTGCCAGTGTTTCCTTTCTAACATGAGTTGTCAACAGCTCCTAAAACCTTGTTTATTTCTCCTTATTCTTCTCTAGTGACTACTTCTCATAAGATTCCAGAGATAAATAACTGGTTCCTCCTGTAAGGTCTTCAAATTGAATAAGCACAATAGCTCCCTAGGGAAGTTAAGTCCCCAGGAGCCAGAGGAAGGGCCTAGCACCAGCAATTTGAATCCATGTTTCCACCAAAATCAAGGAGAAAATGGTTCTGCCTTTGAAACATTAGCCACCTGCAACAAACTGCCATTAACTGCAAGGTTGAAATCTTTAATTCTAATTTCCTGTTAATACTCAGACTACATTCTAGTTGGGCATGGAAGAGTTCTGAAGACTTGGCTCCCTTCTACTGGCCCCTGCTGCTCTCCACAAGGTGAAATTCATTCCCAAGTGGATTGTTTCCTCATGGGGATTTCTCAGATTGTACAGATGGCTTGAAGTTTGGTGACTCATGGGCTTTTGGCTTGTTTTAGCCTGAAACCCAGGAGTGCTTTGTGAATCCTTACAGCATCCCATGCATTGGTCATCAAGGTCACTGCTGCACTCTCCATGGTTCCTGCTTCTTTTGATCCCATCACTACTTTAGTCTTACTCATTTCTGGCTACATTGTTGTGGCAGCCTCCTCTTGAGTCCTGATTCAAGCTGTACTATGTCTCTTCCAATAGTGCGAGCCTTGCCCATGTTATTTCTACGGCAACTTCCAAATGGCAGATTCTGCCTTCAGAGGAACCTCCTGACTTGGTAATTAAATTGGGCTAAAATTGTTGGATCTTTAGGCAGGTGCTGTTCTCTTGTTTGCAAATGAGGAAACTAAGGCAGAGAAATTAAGCTCTGTTTGCCTCTGTAGCTAGACCTGGAAATTACTGCCAGCTAGTTTAAGATGAAGCCCATAGGCTCTGGTACCCATGAAAGTGGTTCACATAAAGCAGTTCACAGACTTCAAGTACATACAGATCTCTATATGCGAACTTCAGGTTCATTAAACCATATTTAGTAAAGCCAACAATTTTGGTTAATATGTTAACATTCTGTGAATATGGGGCGGGAGAGATGACTCAGTGGTTAAGATCACTGGCTGCTCTTGCAGAGGACCTGGGTTTAATTCCTAGTACCCACAAAGTGGCTAACAATCATCCATAACTCGAGTTCCAGGGGATTCGACACCCTGTTCTGACCTCTGTGGGCACTGCATGATGGGTGCACTTAAATACATGCAGGCAATACCCTCACACATAAAATAATAAATTATTTAAAACATTCTGTGACTATAACCTGGTCGAGTAGTCCAGTGTGCTTGGGCCATTCTCAGCCTTTTGTTAGGAAGAATGGAATTACTTTAGCCATGTATGCTTATGTAACATACATATTTACAGTACATATATGATTAGAGAAAATAATGCTATTAGAGACTCAAAGAATACTTAATATCCCAACAATGGTTAAAGGATGCTTATTTAAAATGTTTCTTGACAATGAGCCTGGCATTAGGACTAATGACAATGAGCCTGGCATTAGGACTGATATCTTGACACTTTAAATTGAAATGATGCAAAATCTCTAAAGTAGCGGTACTAAGCATAATGGACCTAGTTACTTTTGTAAGTAAATGAGTAATGCTGTTGGCTAAAGTGGTAGATGCCTGTAATCCCAGAACTGGGGACATAAGAGCAGGAAGACAGTTGGAGGCTAGCCTCAAAAAGACAAACAGCAAACATCAGAATAAGCAAGGCCAAATCAATGACAAAGACTGGAAAAAAAAGAAAAGCACTGTCATCTGTAACATGCTACCCATCTGCCCTGGCAGTCTGTAACGTGCTACCCATCCATCCTGGCAGTCCGTCACGTGCTACCCATCCGTCCTGGCAGTCCGTCACGTGCTACCCATCCGTCCTGGCAGTCCGTCACGTGCTACCCATCCGTCCTGGCAGTCCGTCACGTGCTACCCATCCGTCCTGGCAGTCCGTCACGTGCTACCCATCCGTCCTGGCAGTCTGTCACGTGCTACCCATCTGTCCTGGCAGTCCCTCACGTGGTACCCATCAGTCCTGGCAGTGTCCCCACTGCTGGCTTCTGTATGGTGGAGCTTTCGGTGGTACATTCACCGTTATGGTTAATTTGCTCTTTTACCCACTCATCTACAAGGCCCATGGCTCTAATTTCAGGATTACCAATGGAAAACAATTTTTAATGTAGTAAATCTTTTCCTCTAGTGTTGCTTTCTCCACATAGCCTCAAAAGCAGAACTCCTCCTCCTCCTCCTCCTCCTCCTCCTCCTCCTCCTCCTCAGCTGTGGCTGTGCTCCAGCTTCTCTGCTGGGTTTGTTGGAATTATTCCTTTAAGAGGAAATTGCCCCAAATAGCCCAAAGTAAATATCTTTCAAAAATACCTGCTTTAAAATACAGAGTGCACGGAGCTTAGATTGGGGATATCCCAGGACTACCTGAAGCAGAGTACTGGGGCATGGCATATCCCCCCCCCCCACAACTGAAATTGCTGAGGGAGTGTCCAAGTGGATTCTTTTGAGAACCTTCAGAACAGAAAGGGAAGAGTGAGAAACGTAGACAAGTCAACACTCCATAAACAAGAAGAAAAAACAGTTCAAACAAGCACAAACAAACAAACAAACAACAAAGGCATCTGAACCAGGTAAGAAAGCCTTCAACACAGTGAAGAGGCATTTGGGATTCAGACTGGAATACAGTCAAAGAGAAACCCTCAGGCCAGGGACACAATGAAGGGACAACATGGGAAAGGTGCAGGATAATTCCACACCAAACTCTACCAATCCTGTGGGAGATTCCTACAGTGGGATCCCTCTGAGGATGGCCCAGGACACAGATCTTAGAGGAACAATTGCAGACATAGTCAAAGAAATCAAAGAATATAAAGAACAAGTCAGAGAACTAAAGAGAATGAAAAACTCAAGAAAGACCTAGGGGAAGTGGAAACACTGAAAAGGGAAACCAACTAGTGAAGCAAGGAACTACAGGAAGAGATTGAGAAGCTCCAAAAGGAAGTGGAAATACCAAAGAAATCACAAGATGAAATGAAAAAGGAAATCAAACACTCATCCAATCAAGAGGAAAGGAATGGAAAAAGTCTCAGAAGTAGAATGGAGGAAGCAGTACAAAGAATATCAGACCTGGAAGATAACACAGAACAACTAAAAACCTCAAGTAAACATGAAAAATTTAAAAATACACAAAAGTGGAACAACCAGGAATTGTGGGACACTATGAAAAGATCAAATCTCCACATCATAGGGATAGAGGAAGAAGAATCCCAAGAGAATGGTATTGATCAGATCTTCAACAGAATAATAGATGAAAATTTCCCCAAACTAAAAAAAGACAAACCAATACAAATACAAGAAGCACATAGAACTCCAAACAGACAAGACCAGAAAAGAAACTCTTCACGCCATATCATAGTTAAAATGCTAGATGCCCAAAACAAAGACAAAATTCTGAAGGCCACAGGAGAAAAACAAGTTACATATAAGGGGAAACCCATCAGAATTACAACTGATTTCTCAGTGCAAACTAAGAAAAAAGTGGAGCAAAGCATTCCCAGTGTTAAAGGACTATAGATGCCAACCCAGGTTACTATACCCAGCAAAATGTCGATTATAGTTGAAGGAGAGAGAAAAATCTTCCATGACATAAACAAGATGAAAGAATACATGTCTGGAAAACCAACCCTTCAGAGAATACTTGAAGCAATTCAAAGGACAGAAGAAAGAAGCAACTATCCCCAGGCACCTAGAAAGAGAAATCAATAAAAGCATAACTGCAGAAGTAGAAGCCTAGACCAAAAATGCAAATGGATAAGGTGAAAGGAAGCAACATACATCTTTCAGTTATAACTTTAAATATTAATGGACTAAACTCCCCAATCAAAAGACAGAGACTGGGAGAGTGGATTAGGAAACAACCCATCTATATGCTGTCTATAAGAAACCCATCTCACTCTCAAAGATAGGCACCAACTTAAGGTGAAAGGATGGAAAAAAAATATTCCAAGCAAATGGCACCAAAAAGAAAGCAGGTGTTGCTATTTTAATATCAGACAAAATAGACTTCAAAGTAAAAGAAATCAGAAGAGACAAGGCCATTACATTTTTATCAAAGGAAAAATTGACCATGAAGATTTCACAATCATAAATATATATGCACCAAACTCTGGTGCACCAAACTTAATAAAGATAATTTTCCAGGACCTCAAGGCACAGATTAACCCCAGTACACTCACAGTACGGGACTTCAATACCCCACTGAGCCCTTTGGACAGGTCAACCAGACAAAGAGTAAACAGACATCTGAACTGAATGATACGATGCATCAAACAGACCTCACAGACATCTACCGAATATTCTACCCTAATACCAGAGAATACACTTTCTACTCAGCACCCCACGGAACATTCTCCAAAATCGACCACATACTGGGACACAGAAGAAACCTCCATAAATACAAAAAGATTGAAATAATTTCATGCATTCTATCAGACCACAGTGCAATAAAGCTCAATATCAATACCAGGATAAGTCCTACTATCTACAAGAACACATGGAGACTAAACACACTCCTGAATAATGAATGGGTCAAGGAAGAAATAAAGAAATAAAAGCATTCCTGGAACTGAACAACAATGATAATATGACACAACAAAACCTATGGGATACTTTAAAAGCAGTCCTAAGACGTAAGTTTATAGCCCTGGGTGCCTACATTAGAAAAACAGAGCACAAGTGAGCAAGTCTCTCTCTTTTTAAATACTAATTACTTTTATGTTCATGATTATATTGTCTGCATGTGTGTAAGTGCACCTGTGCTGTGCAATACCTGTGGAAGTCAAAAGGCATTGGATTCCCCAGGAACTGGAGTTATGGACAGTTGTTAGCTGCTGGGAATCAAACCCTGGTCCTCTGCAAGTGCAGCCAGTGCTCTTAACTGCTAAGCCACTTCTCCAACTCTATAAAGCCACTTTTTTTTTTTTTGAGACAGGGTCTCTCTATAGCCCCAGCTGGCCTGGAACTCACTCTGTAGACCAGGCTGGCCTTGACCTCACAGAGATCCACCTGCCTCTGCCTCCCGAGTTTTGGGATTAAAGGTATGCACCACCACACCTGGCTTAAAGATGGTTCTTAGCTGCCATGTGGGTGCTGGGAATGGAACCTGGGTCCTTTGCAAGAGTAGTCAGTGCTCTTAACTGCTGAGCAATCTCTCCAGCCCCCAAAGCCAGTCTTGACAAGAACAAGAAAACTGAAATGATTTCTTATAGTCTATTTGTCCAGTTGGAATAAAACTAGAAATCAACAGCAAGATATACCATAAACTAGAAATCAACAGCAAGATACACTATAAACTCAGAAACTGAACAAATTCGACTCACCAGAGAAACTGAGGGGTAAATAAAAACATTCATAGAATAGAACAAAAGAGAACATAAGATACCACAACCTGAGATACAATGAACACAATCCTGAGACAAATTAATGTCTAAATTAAGAAATCGGAGAACTCTAAAAACAAAACAAAATTTAAAAAACACAAAAATTAATGATGCATACACCTCAAGGTCTTAGCAAAGCAGTAAGCCAAATAGTAAACCACTGGATGGAAAGAAAGTTCAAGGCAGAAATGAATGAAATGATACTGAAAAGAATAGTATAAGCAACAAAACAAAGATTTGTTCTTTGACAAACCCTAAGCCAAACTAAGCAAAAGAGAGAAGACTTGAATTAATAAATTAGATGTAAAAGGCTACTTTACAACAGAGAGCAATGAAATTTAGAGGCTAATTTAGGGAGTACTTTGAAAATCCATACTATAAAAATTTATAAAATCCAAAAGAAATTAATTTCTAGACAAATCTTCCCTATAAATATTAAAAAAATATACACAACTTAAATAGATTGAACAAACAATGCCATTAAAATGGTAATAAAAAGGTTTTCAACTAAAAGCAGCCTAGAAGGATTCACTAATGAATTCTACCAGGTCTTTAAAGAACTAACATCTATGCTTTTTGAACTATGACATAAAACAAAGGGAAGGAGTACCTCAAAACTAATTTTACAGCGCTGTTATTACTCTGGTATCAAAACAGGACAAGAACACAAAAAGAAAATTAGGGGCTGGGGAGATGGGTCAGGGGTTAAGAGCACTGGCTGCTCTTGTAGAGGACCTGGGTTTGAGTACCAGCATCCACATGGTAGGTAACCACCATCTGTTACTCCAGTTCCAGGGGATCTGACACTTTCTTTTGATCTCTATGGGCACTGCATGTCACGGGTGCACTTACATGCAGGCAATGCACATAAAATAAAAATAATAAAAAAATAAAATTATAGGCAATTTCCCTGATGAATTTCATATATTCATATGCGAAAATTCTCAATAAAATACCTACTGAATCCAATTACACATCAAAATATTATTTACCATGAGCAAATAGGGTTCATTTCAAAGATTCAAGGATTGTTTACCATGCGCAGAAAAATTAAATAATCATCTTAACAGATGCAGAAAAGGCCTTTGACAATTCATTATAAAAACAGTAAAGTAGAAATATGATATATCTTAACATAATAAATGTAATATTAAAACAAACCTATAGCCAAATTATAGCATATGGGGGAAAAAACTCAAAGTATTTCCACAAAAATCAGGATCAAGATTAGGGTATCGACTTTCTCAACTCTTACTTGACGTAGTGCTTGCAAGTTTGAGCAATAGTACTAAGACAAGAGAAAGGAATAAAAGGGTATACAAACAGGAGAGGGAGAAGTCATGTCTATTCACAGCTATAGTAAGAGGGTATACAAACAGGAGAGGGAGAAGTCATCTCTATTCTCAGCTACAGAAAGAGGGTATACAGAGGAAGAAGTCATCTCTATTCACAGCTATAGTAAGAGGGTATACAAACAGGAGAGGGAGAAGTCATCTCTATTCACAGCTATAATAAGAGGGTATACAAACAGGAAAGGAAGAAGTCGTCTTTATTCTCAGCTTCAGTAAGAAACTTGTTTACCAGAAAACTCTTAGAACTGAAACACTTTCAGCAAAGTAGCAGATGCAATCCCCATAAAAATTCCATTGCCATCCTTCACAGAAACAAAATCCTAAAACTCATATAAAGGCACAAAAGGCTCCAGATAAGCAATCCTGGGGAAAACGAACAATGCTGGATGTTTTACACAACCCTGATTTTAAGTTATACTACAGAGCCATAGTAACAAAAACAGCATGGTATAGGCATGAAACCAGACATGTAGATCAAAGGAATAAAAGAGGACCAAATAAAAACCCACACAGCTACAGCCACCTGATTTTTGATGAAGATTTCAAAAATACACTATGGAGAAAGGGCAGCCTTTCAAACACAAGTGTTTTGGGAAAACTGGATGCCCACATGCAGAATGGAATTAGTTCCTTTCTCTCACCCTGTATAAAAATCACTTCAATGGATTAAGGCCTTAATGAAAGATCTGAAATTCTGAAACTGTTAAAAGAAAGCAGACAAAAAATATGTGAGGTTAATCATAGGCAAGGACTTTCTGAAAAGAAATTCAATAGCTCAGGACACAGCTTTAATTGAATTTGCATGAAATTAAAAAGCTGCACAGCAAAGGAAACAAACAACAGCTTATAGAAGAGGAGAAAATACTTCCTGGCAAATACCTGATGGAATTATGGAATTAATGCCTGTACACAAAGAATTAAAAAATTAACCATCCCCCAAAGCAAGCAATCCAACCAAATGTGCTAGTAGACAGTTCTCAGAAGATAAACTCCACGGCCAATACTATGAAAAAATACTCAATACCCATAGTCATTAGAGAAATGCAAATTAAAATGACATTGAAATTCCATTTTGTCCCAGGTAGAATGGCTATTCTAATGAAAATGATCAACAACAAATGCTGGTAAGGATGCTTGGAAAAGGAACCTTTATATAAGCTGATAGGACTGCAAATTAGTTCAGCCAGCATGGAAATCATAACATAGTTTATATAAAGCTGATAGGACTGCAAATTAGTTCAGCCAGTATGGAAATCATAACATAGTCTGTGCAAGAAACTAAAAACAGAACTATCATAAGACCTTAGGTGTCACTTCTGGATACAGACTTGAAGGACTCTAAGTCAGTATACCAGAGATATTTGTACATGTATGTTTACTGTAGCACTACTCACAATAGTAGATGTGAGAAAGTTTGGACTTGGCATAGGCATTCATCAACAGATGACTAGATAAAATGTAGTGTACACACACACACACACACACACACACACACACACACACACACACACATTCTGTGGTTTTCTTTAGCCAAAGAATGAAATTACATAGTTTGTTGGAAAACATAAATATGGAAATTATCACAAGAAGTCAGACTTAGACAATTACATTTTTGTGGACCCTAGATTTTATATAGATAAATCAAACCACTTTTATGAAAGCAGAAGGGAGACTGAGGGAGGCAAGGATGTGCAACAGGGAGAAAGTGTAATGGGGATATGGACAGTTGGAAGGTACAGAATGAATACGATCAAAGCACATGACATACTTGAGAGAAATCTTGATCATTAACTCAGCGCAATGAATATATACCAATACAAACAAAACACTTCAAAATAGGATCACAGCTCAGAGTTATTATAAAGCTGGTGAATAAACAGTACAAGTAACATTTTTCATATTCTGTTTTTAATCTGTATTTCTGTAAAGAATGTGCATCTGTGGCAAAAAAGGGATGAGAGAACCTATAAAGGCTATTGCTGTCTCACTGCCAGCAAATGGGAACTGTGGCAAAAGAACAGAGTGATGCTGTGCTGCACAGCAGAAGGAATCTGGTTCAAGAACTGGCTGTGTCACCTGTCAGTGACGGGGCTCTACAAACCATCTGAACTGGCTGTGTCACCTGTCAGTGACGGGACTCTGCAAACCATCTGAACTGGCTATGTCACCTGCCAGTGACTGGACTCTACAAACCATCTGAACTGGCTGTGTCACCTGCCAGTGACTGGACTCTACAAACCACCTGAACTGGCTGTGTCACCTGCCAGTGACTGGACTCTACAAACCACCTGAACTGGCTGTGTCACCTGCCAGTGACTGGACTCTGCAAACCACCTGAACTGGCTGTGTCACCTGCCAGTGACTGGACTCTGCAAACCACCTGAACTGGCTGTGTCACCTGCCAGTGACTGGACTCTGCAAACCACCTGAACTGGCTGTGTCACCTGCCAGTGACCAGACTCTACAAACCACCTGAACTGGCTGTGTCACCTGCCAGTGATCGGACTCTACAATCCATCTGAACTGGGTGTGTCACCTGCCAGTGACCGGACTCTACAAATCACCTGAACTGGCTGTGTCACCTGCCAGTGACCGGACTCTACAAACCACCTGAACTGGCTGTGTCACCTGCCAGTGACCGGACTCTACAAACCACTTGAACTGGCTGTGTCACCTGCCAGTGATCGGACTCTACAATCGATCTGAACTGGCTGTGTCACCTGCCAGTGACCGGACTCTGCAAACCATCTGAACTGGCTGTGTCACCTGCCAGTTTAAAATTTTTACTTATTTTACTACTTAAAAATTATTTTTACTTATTTTATGTATATGTTTAGTCTGAATGTGTGTAAGTGCACCCATGTGTGCAATGCCTGTAGAGGCCAGAAGAGGCTTTTGATCCCCTGGAACTGGAGTTACAGATGGTTGTTAGACATGTGGGTGGTGGGAACTGAATCTGGATCCCCTGTGTGAGTCGCCAGTGATGTTAACGGTGAGTCCTCTCTCTAGCTCCTAATCTCTTATTTTTAACCTTCACAGATCCAAGTGCTAACAGTTTTCCTTATATATTAGATTATGTTCTACTGATACTTTTATTCTTTCCAAAAAGGTCTGAGCTACCACTGAATGAAAATATGAAATGTGAATTTCCATGGTGCCTTATCAAAGTCAGTAAATGTTCCAATAAACACAAAGGTACAAGCCATAATTATTACTAGGATGTGACATGGAGTTACAAAGAAGGCTAACGATTAGATTAGACATGGGAAACTTGACTTTGTGGATTAGCTGGGCATTTTGCAAGGCAAGAGGCTAGTTTTTCTTGATATTCTTAGGGTAAGGTTTAAGTAGCAATACAGACAAGATTGAAAACCTACTAAGTAATGATAGCTGATGGATGCTGACTTGTTAACAAGTAAGGGAACAGTGCTTGGAAGAGTTGAAAAGGTCACAGTGTACACACTGCATCTGTAGGAATGTGGAACAGATGGAGTCTTTGTTTCCAGTCCTGGAGGTTAAAACTAGAGGCTCTGATGCACAGCAGGTGAGTATTCCACCTCCGAGCTCTATCAGCAATTCACTGGCATGCTTTGTGGTGGATGACTGGGCTGAAAGGGCTTAGTATTAAAACAACCTACGTTCAAGGGGCCTTTCTTATGACCTTTGTTATGTAGGAATCATATAGTAATTTTTCTTAATAGAAATATCAGTATTAATATTATTAATATTTTCATGGTTTTTTTGTGTGTGTTTTTGAAACAAGTTCTCCCTGTAGCCCAAGCTGGCCTAGAACTAGCTCTGTAGACCAGGCTGGCCTTGAATACACAGAGATTCACCTGCCTCTGCCTCCTGAGTGCTGGGATTAAAGGCGTGTGCCACCATGTCTGGCATATTTTCATATTTTAATGATTGGTAAGGGAAAGATTTCATACATAACCTTGTCATCAGTGTCTCTTTTCTACAAATCCATGTGGTTTTATATATATGTAAATTAAACAAATTTATTTTTGATAAATTATTTTGTAAAAAAGTTTATTACAAACTTATTTTACTTAATTTTTAAAATACTCTTTCTTGTTTTCATTCATTTTTTTTTGTTTTGTTTTGAGGCAAGGCTTACTCTATAGCTCAGGCTAACTTGAAAATTACTATGTAGCATAGGCTAGTCTTATATTCAGCATCTTTCTTAGTCTCTTGGATGCTAGAATTATGGGTGTGAGCCACTATGCCTGGCTAAATTTGTTAGTTTTGGAAAAAAAAAATGAACAAACATGATATGGCCAAAGAAAAGATTTATAATGCAATGTTTAAGATATTTTTCATTTCAATTTGTCCAAGAGTTGCTCTGGCAAGAAGTGCAATATGAAATGGTGTCTGCTGAATAAACAAATTGCTGAACTGATGCTAACATTCTCCCATATGTGGGGAAGTGAACAGTTCTCCTATCACAGAGAAATTAGAAGATTATTGGCTACCCCAAATTGCATATTTGTATACAAAGGAAAGAAGGACTAATCATGTCTCTTTTCTTCCTCAGGGAGACACAATACAGAAACATAAATAAATAAAATGAACTAGGTTATGTTGGCCTCCATTTCAGATCTATATAATTTCTTTTTCCTTTCCTAGTCATTTTCCCTGTTTCCTAAAGCACAATTCACAGAAATGATACTGTCTTTATACATGAAGATTGGCCAGTATGAGAAAGCTTCCCTACATTTTCAAGTTAGGAATTATTAACAAAGTTTTCTGAAAGAATACCATTGTGTTTAGTTCTGCTGCAAAATACAGCTTGACTGTTCAAATTCAGAGGTCAGAACAGCATACTATCCTGGAGAATCTAGTATTCAGGAAGACAGCCAACTGGAGAGGTCACGAGTGGTAGAATGCAAGCAGGACCGTCTAACAATGAGGCCATTGTGTCTGATCCTGCTCTTAGGCCTTAGCTGATGGACATTGTTCCATCCCCTCAATGTGCAGGAACTCAGTGGGATGCTAAGGAGATGGGGACGAACAAGGGTAGATGCTATCTACCTTGCTCTCAGGGATCTTCTAATCTATCAGAGTAAAATGTTACTGAGAAGGTTGGGCTTGGTGGCGCAGGCCTTTAATCCCAGCACTCGGGAGGCAGAGACGGCATATCTCTGTGAGTTCAAGCCCAGCCTGGTCTACAAAGTGAGTTCAAGGCCTGTTGGGACTGCAGGGAGACCCTGTCTCAACACCAAAAAAAAAAAAAAAAAAAATTTATTGAGATGTGCAATGAAGGAAAACATAAGCATACTACTAAGAGCACTTAAATGGTTCAGGTAGCCTGTTGGAGACTACAGAAATCTCTAAGGAACTACTATTTGAAATCTGAAGAATATGTACAAATGTAAAAATACACGCAGAGACTTGGTTGGTGGGATGACATACCACTGGATCAAAAGAAGGCCGCCAGGCCTAGAGCACAAGAAACAGAGGAAGAGACATATGGACATGGGCTGACGCAGCTAGCGAGAGCATGAGAGGCCCCGAGGTACACGCCTACGCCCCCATGGCTTCAAGTCTCAGCTCCTTGACAAAGATTCCTATGATTATGCCAGTTAAACCATTCCTAAATTTTGAGAGGCTGAATATGTATGGACAGATATTTTCACATTGATTCTAACTTCAATATTTGTAAGACTGCAATAGTCTTCTAACATGTTACTCAGATGTAAACCTATCTTCTGTAGTCACCGGAAACCAATGTGCAGCAAGCTGAAACCTGAAAAAGGGAGTAAGTATATGGATTTACACAGAGTCATAGGCAACAGTCAAAGCTCTGCATTCATAGAATTTTAGATCTCCACCTAATAAGTATGGTTTCAGGAAAAAAAATCTATACTCTTAAATATCAAGTTCTATTAATACTTAAAACCATGTAAGTTAAATATGAATCATTACAATTATGCATTAAAATATATGACAGCATTATTTTGGAAAGTGCATAATTTATTACAATTATAAATTCATAGTAAAATATATCTTAAGAGCTATAAAAATGACTTAGGAATAACAAGTAGATATAACTTCCAAATAGTAGAACTTGAAATATCAAGTTCTAGGATTTTCTTTAAACCACGTTTGCAAATGATTATGTTCTTCCAAGGGAGAAAGAAAAGAAAGGAGTTGAAAATAGACACTGATGAAGTGGTGAGTTCTTCTCGGCTGGCTTTATTCTCCATTGACTCTCAAATAGAGGCTTATGTACTTTTTATTTACAGGAAGTTGTCATTGTTTGCTTTTCAGTAATTCCCCAAACAGAATGGAAAATGCTTATGCAAGATGGCACAAGCCCTCACCATCCCTGTGGCTCCACTATGTCAGCACTGTAGTCACAGCATTACCACTCTACAGTTGTCAGTGAGCTATGGACTTTTTAAATATTTTCCAGATTCATCATGGAGGCTGCTTTTCTTCTCTGCACTGTAATGACACTGAGCTGCAATTAAAATAAGCAATTTGTCAGTACTTTTTCTATAGAGAATATTAGACTAATACACAGTCCAGTGTAATATATCACAACCAACAGTTATTAAACAATTGGACTAGGGCTGGAGAGATAGCTCAGTAGTTAAGAGCACCAACTGCTCTTGCAGAGGACACAGGTTCGATTCCCAGCACCCACATGGCAGCTAAGAACCGTCTTTAACTCCAGTTCCAGGGAAATCCGACGCCCTCTTCCGACCTCAGAGGCATTGCACAACACAGGTGCACCAACCTACATGCAGACAGTACATTCATACACATAAAATAAATAAATAAATACCCCCCCCCCAAAAAAAAAAACAATTGGACTGAAAGAGGTCTTGAGAGAGGTCGTTTTTTGTTGTTCATGTCTGTTTTATTCTTGAGACTTTAAGGTGCCTGTATCACATTAGAGAGATGTTATCAAATATGACAGTCCATAGCTCTGAGTAATAGTCTCTCATTCTGAAACATGTTCCACAGATATGGAACATCCAGATAAAAGTTAATCAGAAAAGTTCCTAAAACAGAAACTAACTCAGAGCTGATAATCAGATGATTATGGATCATAGTAAGACAAATCTAGTAAGAAAGTATCTTTGAATATAAACTGGGATCAATATACATATATGTGATAAAAACAACAATAAAAAGCACCACATAGTTCATAAGGGAAGAATCCTTCCTCAGACTATCCTTCACTTTTAATTCTCTCTTTAGATATAACCATTTTCAGTTTTTTTTTTTTTTAGGGTCTGTGTAGCTCAGACAAGCTTTGACCCTTGCAATTCTGCCCCAGCCTCCTGAGTCCCAAGATTACAGGCCAGAACTACCATGTCCAGCTATTTTCAGTTTTGAAGTATATTTCTAGATATAGCCTTAATGTGTATGTGCATGTGTGTGTGCACACAACAAAGGATGAATGTGCTTGTGTATATAATCACCCCTTGTTAGTTAAAATAATTCTACCCTCTTTTTCTCACTGCCTTAGAAATGACTGCATATTAGATCTAATTTATATTTCTTAACATCTCCAAGTTTTTCTCTGTATTTAATTGGTCTCCTACTGTTGGGTATTTGGATGATTTTAATCGTTTATAAAACAGAGATAATGCTAAAATTATTGTTTTTATATGCTTGCTTCCTTGAAGAGACATTTCAGGGTACAAGTATAGGTCAAGTTTATACACAAATAAACTTATGTGTGTGCCTGTGCATGTGTACTTGAATATGTATATGTGGATGCATGTGGTAGTCAGAGGATACCTCAGATAATCCTCAGGAATGCTGTCTACATTCTTTGAGGTAAAGCCTCTCACTGATTAGGAGCTCATCAGTAGGCTCAACTGGCTGGTCACTGACTAGGAACTCACCACTAGGCTTGACTGGCTGGCCACTGACCGGGAGCTCATCACTAGGCTCGACTGGCTGGCCGCTGACCGGGAGCTCATCACTAGGCTTGCCTGGCTAGTCGCTGACCGGGAGCTCATCACTAGGCTTGCCTGGCTAGTCGCTGACCGGGAGCTCATCACTAGGCTTGCCTGGCTAGTCGCTGACCGGGAGCTCATCACTAGGCTTGACTGGCTGGCCTCTGACTGGGAGCTCATCACTAGGCTCGACTGGCTGGCCACTGACCGGGAGCTCATCACTAGGCTCGACTGGCTGGCCACTGACCGGGAGCTCATCACTAGGCTCGACTGGCTGGCCGCTGACCGGGAGCTCATCACGACTGGGAGCTCATCACTAGGCTTGACTGGCTGGCCACTGACCGGGAGCTCATCACTAGGCTTGACTGGCTGGTCTCTGACCGGGAGCTCATCACTAGGCCAGGGCTGGCCTCTGACTGGGAGCTCATCACTAGGCTCGACTGGCTGGCCTCTGACTGGGAGTTCATCACTAGGCCAGGGCTGGCCTCTGACTGGGAGCTCATCACTAGGCTCGACTGGCTGGCCTCTGACTGGGAGTTCATCACTAGGCTTGACTGGCTGGTCTCTGACCGGGAGCTCATCACTAAGCTCGACTGGCTGGCCGCTGACCGGGAGCTCATCACTAGGCTCGACTGGCTAGCCGCTGACCGGGAGCTCATCACTAGGCTTGCCTGGCTAGTCTCTGACTGGGAGCTCATCACTAGGCTCGACTGGCTGGCCGCTGACCGGGAGCTCATCACTAGGCTCGACTGGCTGGTCTCTGACTGGGAGCTCATCACTAGGCTCGACTGGCTGGCCACTGACCGGGAGCTCATCACTAGGCTCGACTGGCTGGCCGCTGACCGGGAGCTCGTCACTAGGCTCGACTGGCTGGCCACTGACCGGGAGCTCATCACTAGGCTCGACTGGCTGGCCTCTGACTGGGAGCTCATCACTAGGCTTGACTGGCTAGCCGCTGACTGGGAGCTCGCCACTAGGCTCGACTGGCTGGCCACTGACCGGGAGCTCATCACTAGGCTCGACTGGCTAGCCACTGACTGGGAGCTCATCATTAGGCTCGACTGGCTGGCCACTGACTGGGAGTTCATCACTAGGCTCGACTGGCTGGCCACTGACCGGGAGCCTCTTGTTTCCACTTCCCCAGAGCTGGCATCAGAACTCACTCCACCAGGCCTGGATTTTACATGGGTTTTGGGGACTGAGGTCAGGTCTTCATGCTGGTGAGGCAAGCTCCTGATTGACAGAGCAATCCCCCATGGCCCACATTTAAAGTTTCTGAAAGAGTCTGCCAAACTGTACTCCAAAGAGAATGTACTAATGTATACTTTTATCAATGAGTTTTGAAAGTGTCAGCATAATACATTATCAAAATCATGATCACATAGCTTATTTTTTCTCAGGTTGTCACTGGTGTAAATGATTCTTTTTTCATGATGCTGGAGGTCAAACTCAAGGCTTTGGGTAAGTGCTCTACCACTAAGCTATCTCTCCAGGTCTATGAATTTTTTTATTCTGAAATTGGAAATTTATGTAGTTATATTTATTAATTCTTTTCATAGCTTCTAAGTTCTGTGCTTTTTATTAGGACGTGGGTGGTAGAGCATCCATATGTATTCCAGGCTGGCTTAAACTCATGATCCTCTGACTTCATCTCCTGAGGCATGGAACAACAGTCCTGGCTCAGTTTGCTATTCGTGTAGAGATTTTTTTTTTTTTTTTGTCTTTTCCAGACAGGGTCTCCCTGTAGCACCAGCTGTCCTGGAACTCACTCTGTAGACCAGGCTGGCCTTTAACTCACAAAGGCCTCTGCCTCCTGAGTGCTAGGATTAAAGGTGTGCCACGCCAGGCTTCGTGTATAGATTTTTAAAGATTACCATGCTGTTGGAGCTGGAGTGATGGCTCAGCAGTTATGAGCACTGGCTGCTGTTGCAGAGGACCTGGATTTGGTTCTCAGCACCCACATGGGGCTAAGGATCATCAGGAGCTCCAGTTCCAGGGGATCCTCTGCCCTCTTCTGGCCTCCATGGGTATTACACACATGAGGTACACATATACATGCAGGCAAAACACTCAGACACATATAAATTAATTAAAAAAAAAGAAAAAAAGAAAAACTTCAGAGATGAAAATTTTTTGTATGTATAGGGTGTCTGCTGAATGATTATTATTCATCTTTAAATAAGAATGGAAGAATGGAAGGAGAAGACCTTAAAGAAATGTATGTTACATAAAAACTTGTATAGTTACTGAAAAAATCATTGAAAAAGGGTTATCAAACAGAAAGGTAAAAGGTTTACCAGTGGAGAGTTTAAATAAAAAATAAATATTGGGCTTTTTAGGTTTAATTCTGTCAAGAGGGAAACTACAGGATTATATAATTAAGGATCCAGAAGTATCTCCTTTTTACTACACAAGTCGAGGCAGTTGATTTTAAGTAAGCATTTTCTTTACCACATTCCTTTAAGAAGGTTAACACAAAGTGGCTCAGGCTTAAAGTTTAAGATACTTGAAGAGGATGAGTTAGAAAGATGGCTTGAGCCCAAGAGTTTGAGGTGAGCCTGGGCAAGAAAGCCAGACCCTGTCCAAGACGGTAACTATAAAACTACATATTGTTGAGAGATGAAATTTCCCAAGTATCCAAAGAAGTATTACTACTAGAGGATTTATACTTTAATTCTGTGTATCCTTCAATAGTTATATGTGGGAGGTGTTATCAGTCTTCAACAAGTATGAAGAGACTGGAGCTCGGAGCAGCGGAAACTGCTCAGTTACAGTGACTGAGTAGCACAATGCCATGCCATTAGTAGCCAAAAATCATACCCTTTGGTGGAAATAATACATTTACAAGCAAATGCTAATAATATGGTCACTTGATTTGCTTTCTTGTCTGGTCCCTTCATCCATCCATCCATCCATCCATCCATCCATCCATCCATCCATCCATTCATCCATCCATCCATCTCAACCATCTCAACCATCTGGCTCTTGTCTGCACAAATACTGTACTAGTCTCTTGACTCCTAAATGGAAGACCTGCTGCCCCTACTTTAGCAGAAATGACTCATTTCATTTATATGATGTGTGTATGCTATGAGAAACTACTCTAGAATTTCACAAGACATATTTCACATTTTCCAACCCAAGGGCAATTTTTTATATCATATTTTGTATTTATTTGGTCATCTACAAATATGCATTTAATAACAGTAACCTGTATCTGAAATCATTTCTATTTAGAGGCAGAAAAAAAGAAAGTACGATTTGAAACACTATATTCAGAAAGATTTTTTTATAACAGATTTTTTAAAATTTTTAATTAATTAATTAATTAATTAATTAATTTTATGTGTATGAATGTACTCTCTGCACGTAGGTTTGTGCACCCGTGTTGTGCAATGCCACGGAGGTCAGAAGAGGGCATTGCATTCCCCTGGAACTGGAGTTCTCCTGGAATTGGAGTTATGGACGGTTCTCAGCCGCCATGTGGGTGCTGGGGATTGAACCCAGGTCCTCTGCAAGAGCAGTTGGTGCTCTTAACCGCTAGGCAATCTCTCCAGCCCGTTATTTATTTTTAAGTAACAATACTTGCCTAATTTTAGACAGAATATATGTCCAATGCAATGTTACCTAACAGAACTTTTTGTAAAAATAGGTACTGCTAGCTACACAAAGCTACTGTACACTTTAAATCTAGTTAGTACGACTTAGGACCTCAAGTTTTTATTTCATTTAATTTCAATTAAATGGGTTTTCTGTGGCTATTGGCTATTACACTGTACACTGTAGTTCTAGATTTACGTGTAGATGGAGGATACTGATATTTATTTTGTACATAAAGTATATTTTGTCAACTGTATGTATTTTTTTGTTGTTCTTTTTGAGACAGGGTCTCCCTGTAGCTTCAGCTGTCCTGGAACTCACTATGCAGACCAGGGTGGCCTTGAACTCACAGAGATCTGCCTGCCTCTGCCTCCTGAGTGCTGGGATTAAACGCCTGTACCACCACACCTGGCAACTGTATGTATTAAAGAGATTAATTTTAAGTAGGTTAAATAAAAATCAAACTACTGGTTCTCTGGGAACTTCTGAGGAACTCTGCTCATCTTTGAACTATGCAGGATGTTTACCATCTTTGGATAATGAGGACATTTCCTACCTGCTGGGAAGCTGATGCAGCTCTTTCTTCCGCCTGATTTAGACGTCTTTGAAGTCTGTTGGCTTTTTCTTGATGTTCCAGAATTAACTTTTCACTCTTTTAAGAGGAAGTATAGCACAAATTAAAAATCCAGATGTTACATGGACATACTTTATGGAATAGTCAATCAAAAATCTGGACATCATTTTACTACTTATAAAGATAACATTTCCAAATTTACTTTCCAAGATATGAGTGCTAAAGTACAAAGTTGGTTTTACTTCTTCTAAATTATTTCCTCATTCTATATTCTCAAAGACAGTGGCTTGACAAATCCAAAAGCAAAGTGAATCACAAGTGAGAACAAGACTTTAAGTTTTTGATCTGTAAACACAGTAATGCTTATTTCTGCTTCAGGACCACAGAAAGTGCTGGGCCTTATGACTGACTACATTTGCAGTCAAGGGTTGGGGTGAACTGTGTCTGTGTAGTCCCCAAGATATCTGTATCCTGCAGAAATTGTTAGAGACTACAGAGTTAGTAGGCCTGGCACTGTACTGACTTGTAGTCCTCAAAAGATGTGGAAGTTCAGATCCCCTCTACCTGTGAAGGTGACCTAATTTAGGAATAGTCTTTGCAGATGATTAAATTAAGGTGATTATAGTGGTCCACTCTCCATGACTGATGTCTTCGTTAAAATCGAAAGCTGGACACAAAGACAGACACCCAGAAAGACACAGAGAAAACACTACCCCACAGAGAAGCCCAGGAATGCCTGAGGCTGCGTGAGACAGGCAGTGGGAGCGAAGTCTCTCAAGGAGCCACTGCTGTGGGTCTTTTCTTACCTTCTGGAACTCTGAGGACATAATTTTGTTATTTACACATCCCAGTTTATGACACTCTGTTATAGCAATAACTACATCATGGATACCAATCTGTCATGTAGAAAAATGAACAAACAACCATATCAACTGGAAATGTGTCTATCCATACTCACCCGTCTAGAACGACCTTTCTCCATACTTACCTGTACCTGAAAAAGATATTTTTGTACAAACAGTATTATTATACAAGCTTTCTGCCATTTTGTTAAGTAATGAAGGCAATCATAGAAAACCCCCTTTCTATGAAGAAGTATAGAGTTCTTTACAGTGAACACGGCTAGTAATGTACAACATTCAAGTAACAGAATCTAGTTAAAAGGAGCTTACTGTAATCATTACTAAAATCAAAACTTTTTTTTCCCTTGAGACAGGGTCTCATTATGTAGCCCTGGCTGGCCTGGAATTCAAGAGACACACATGTCTCTGCCCTTGAGTGCTGGTATTAAAGGTGTGTGCCATCAATCTGGCCAAAATAAAATTTTATGAAAAGACCTATATTGGTTGTACTAATTTACCAATTTGTTTAAATAGCAGCTTTAAATTTTAAGAAGCACATCATAACATTTAGGGGGAAAATATCATCTTTAATAATCATTTTCATATTGGTAACAGACTTAGATGATGTGTTTTTCTATATGGTTACCATAATGATTACAGACTTCAGAATGAGTAAATCTGTTCTTTTTAAATTTTTAGTATTGTTAACATCACTGTATTGAAAATCCTTTTACTCAGAGTATATTTCTGCAAGTACAAGATCCACTAAGGAACATTTCAGTACCAATTCTTGTTTTCAAAGTGGCTCATATCAGTACCATGATGTTCAAGAGTGACAGTCTCACTGAGGGTCATGAAGATGACAGAGGATGGGCCATATGAGTTACCGACGAAATTCTAACAAAACATTAAACATTTGAAATTTTATTTGTATTTGAAGTATATGAGTGCTCTGGCTGCATTTAAGGATGCTGCATGAGTGCATGCACACCTGCGAGGTCAGAAGGGGGCACTGGATCGACTCCTTGAGCTGGAGTTACAGATGGAGGTTCGTCACCATGTGGGTGATGGGACTGAACCCAGCAGGTGCTCTACCAAAAATACTTGAAGTTAGAGTGTAAATGAAGAAATATAGCTCCAGGGAACACCAATTATAACCCAGAGGAAGAAAAAAGAACTCATGTTACACATTGTTCTACAGTATCAATCTTAATACTATTTAGTATATTCCATTAGGCAATGGGTCTTTTATGATGGATTAAAATAAGAAAAATTATTTAAATAAAATAATTTTAGAGATTCATAAGAACAAAGATTATAATATTAACACTAAGTAGGAATTCTATTTTTTAATCATTTGCAGATGATGCATCACTGGCTTTCAAAACCTTTATTGACACTGTATTATATGTGGATTTTAGGGTTATGGATGATTTCCATGCAGTTATTTCTAAGTAGAGAATAAGTCTGGATTTGGTGCAGACAAAATTCTATAGTGCATACACCAAGCTGCAGCAGAAAGCACTTCCGGGGGTGTAAGTACCTTACCTCAGCTACCTTTTCATTTGCCATTTCCAGCTGAGAAAGCAGCTCTTGGGAATGAAGTTTCTGTCGACTCAGCTCACTCCTAAAAACCAAGAAGGGGTGGGGGGGGTGCATGAGAATTGATCAAAATGTAAAACTGAAAAAGGGAGAGTTAGGGGATTACGGTGAGGAATATACTCAACATGTAACATATACATAAAGCTTACAAACAGAACAAAGTGCCAGGCATGGTCGCACGTGGTTTCAACCTCAGCATTGGAGGCAGGTGGATCTCTGTGAGATTGAGGCGGCTAGCACTGGTTAGGGACAATGCCTGAACTTTTCTAGCCCAGGGTGAAGTAGGGAGTGGTAGAAATTTTTTGGTGGGGGGACTGAGGAAGAGGATGTGCCGGCGTTAGTTAAGAGCACCAAACTGGTCCTTGACAGAGGATCCCAGCTTTTGATTCCCAGACCACATAGTGGCTTAAGAAGTCTTTAAGCCGCGTGTGGCACACACCTTTAATCCCAGCACTCAGGAGGCAGTAGCCTGGTCAGGAGGCTCCTCTGTGAGTCAGGCCCCAGGCCTGTCTATGGAGGTGAGTTCCGGCCACGGGGACTAAAATGGTGAGACCTGCTCCGAAAAGACAAAGAAAAAAAAAAAAAAAAAAAAAAAAGGATCAAAACAACAACCCCCTCACCAAACAACAAAAATAAATAAATAAAAATCCAACCAAACAAAAAACAATAAGACTTGGGATGTGGTTCAGTTAACAGAATGCTTGCCTAGCATGCATAAAGCCCTGGGTTTGAGCCCCAGCACAACATAAAACAGACTATTTCTCTTCTGTGCATTGCTATAGTTCCTTTATTTAGTAATAAATATTTCCCCAAAAATACTGTCTTTAAAAAAACATCATGAAGCCAACTCCCATCTCTTACTCTGTCTTAAACACAGCACCTTTTCCTCTTGAGTCGATCCTCTCTGTGGGGCGCCCCCGCTCTGCTCTTCTCTCCCCATCTCCCCCTGTGCGTTGCCATCACATTCAAGTTCTTAGAACTTAAGATTTATTCCAGTGACTAGCACCCAGCACAGTGCACGACTCCACCAATGTTTACCTCTGTCGTGATCATTAGCTCATTTCCTCATTTCCATTTCTCCACCCTTGATCTTCAGTATCTTTACGCTATTAGAATAAATGGCCCAAGTTTCTGAGAATGGCTTTTGGAATCCCCAAAAATCATGTGTAATTTATCTTTCTAATTTTATCTACAATTAAAGCCTTCTACTTTACCTGCACATTGAATGTCTCAAAATCAACATTTATATCACCTTTAAACTCATATTTATGTCATTTTCTGTCCCATCTTTTTTTGTTTTTCATTAAAGTCCTGCCCATTCCTTTGTTCTGTTTTGTTTTTTTGAAACAAAGTTTTACCACATAGCCCTAACTGGCCAGGCAATTCACTATGTAGACCAGGCTTGCCTCATCCACCCACTTGCTTCTGTCTTCTGAGAACAGGGATTAAAGGTATGCACCACCAGACCTGGCCTCCTGCCCATTATTTAAGACTCTACCCTTGGCCCCTTTTCATGCCTCTTAGTTTATTTTAATCTAGCTGGTTCTTTTACCACTTCATATCTTTAAGATACATATATAAAAGACATTTACATTCACAATTAGTGGTATATGAGGATAATTAGTCTCTTTCTCTCCTTCAAGTAGAATGGAAACTTTAGAAGAAGGATTATTTTTAGTTTTAAAAATAGTAAACACTAAGCCAGACTTGGTGGCGCACACCTTTAATCCTAGCACTCCAGAGGCAGAGGTAGGTGGATCTTTGTGAATTCAAGGCCAGCCTGGTCTACAGAGTGAGTTCCAGGACAGCTGAAACAGGGAGACCCTGTCTTGAAAAGACAAAAAAAAAAAAAAAAAACAAACATAATGGAGTTCTATGCAGCAGTAAAGATATTACATCATGAGGTTTGCAGGAAATGGCTGGACTAGAAGTATCATGCTAGTGAAGTAACACAGTCCCAGAAAAACAAACGACGAATGTATCCCTCATTGTGGATGTAGTGCCAATTACCTAGTTGTAAATGTTTCTTGTGCATGGCCCTTGAGCTTTTGTCCAAGTAGTTGGGAGTGATGCATATTGGAAACAACAACAACAACAACAGAAAGGACTGCATCGAAGAACTGACTGAAAAGGTGAACTTCTGCTCAAAACAGCACCTTCCACATGGAGAATTTTGAGAAAGATTAGAGATGAAAAGCATGGTTT